>JAHUYU010002931.1:0-26113 GCA_030439765.1 Tripidium arundinaceum
AAATGGTTAGCATTCTCTAATATGGCATCCGACGCGGTTACGATCACACCCTTCTGCAACCATAGCTATCGCCGACCGATCGCATGTCCCTGCCCCCGCTTTAGCTCGCCAGGCACAACCGTCGATCCCTCGCCGGCACCCTCCATCTCGTTGCCCCTGATGGAAGACGTTGATGCTGGCATTGTGGCCCGTCGCGCCGAGGAGGAAGCCTGACTGGACGCCCACGAGCGGACCATGCCGCCCTGTGGGCGCAGGTCACGGCCGTCGTCAACGTGAAGGCCTTGATTCGTGTCGTGCTGGAGCAATCGGCAAACAACTACGGCAAGTGGCGCAACCTCTTCCTCATGGTGCTCGGCAAGTTTGCCCTCACAAGCCATGTCGTTCTCACCGACGAGGCTCTCCCTGAGCGCCCTGTCTGGGTGCAAATGGACTGCACGGTTTTTACATGGATCTACAACACCGTCTCCACCGACTTGCTGCAGTCGCTGATGCTTCACCAGTTCTCCGCTCACCGCGCTTGGTGTTTCCTAGAGTACTTTAGATCATGAGATCCAACCAGGACCCATGAGAGTTCAAATAGTAGATTAAAATTTTCTACGAATCTAAGGCCGTTACAAATAGTTAGATTAGAATTGTCTAGGACTCGTAGACCAACGAGACAAAAAGAGTCCATGGAAGTCCCATTTATTGGCACAAGAAGGCTTGCAAATCGCAATCCCGATCCCTCACCAGTCATCCCAGCCAAAGGTAGTGCATATTGGTGCACAGCTACAAGCTGTATAGTACCCACCGGAATATAATCACATCAGGCCGGGGCCGGGCATCACCCGACACGACCTGTGTCCTCTCAGAATGATGCAAGTTTCAAAGAGATTCCCCTTGCATTGGTTGGTACTCTACGCGTCCTAGCTGTCTGTGCCTGTGCATGCACTGGTAAAAAGAAGGGCCGGCCCGTGCATAGATTCGGAGTTTTCACTCACTTCCATCCATCACACCATCACCGATGGCTCTTGGACTGCGAATCATCACGTAACTACCGTTCCTTTCCTTCCTCCCTTTTGCCTCTCAGGTCTCAAGTTTCAAACTTCCAATCTCCAACACGTACAAAGACCGTGCCTTTTTTTCGATCACATGCTGACATGCATGATTTCCTCCTACCTTTTTTTAGGGCATTTCTTCCTGCCTTTTGATTGAAGACCTCGAAAGTCGAAACTGACGCTATGTGCAGTACCTTAGATCACACGATCGATGGCACTAAATCATGCTGGGAATCATTGCACAAACTCACAAATAATGAGGGTGGCTGAGAAAGATCACCGGTGCGGGAAAACGATCCGATCACTTGTCATACGAGTCTTTTTTTTGTCGGAGTTATGGAAGGAGAGGCAGTCAGGCAGAGGATCTTATATATATATATCACTAGAGCAAAATAATGAAGCTAATCTCTACGACAAGCTGCCGAATGCCGACGATGATGCTGTCGGACGACCAGGGCAATGGTGGTGCGTGTACTGGGTGACTGTTGCATGGCCGCAAGCAAGCAAGCCGCTGGCCGCACCGTGCACCTGCTGACCTGACGAGGATTTTTTGCTGCCCATGCTGGGCAGTGGCCGGGCTGGGCCCTACTGCGCTCCTAGGACTCTGACGGCCTTTGCTCGGTTTTGTCCGTTCCCGTGTTCAAAAGCTGCGATCTTTCCACGTTTAGGAGCTGACCCCAGCCCGTGCACAGAAAAGCCGCCTTTTCCCATGGCTCCCAATAGTTTTTACCAGGCGATGCGCCCTTGCGCCGTGCCATGCCCATGCAACTTTGAGTTCGAGTTTGAGCATTGCAGGGAGCCAGGATCATGCTCATGCCTCTGGAGGTAAATGTGCCAGGTGGTGCAGGCAGGAACAGCAGCAGCAGCAGGCTTTGTGTATTGGCATCCGATGCCTGCCTGCAGTGCACTCCGCTCTCAAGCTGCACTGTATACATGGTACGTGGTGTGTGTGTGTGTACGCAAAGTGTACCCTCTTGTAAGTTGTTACTCTACATTCTATCGGGATGAAAAAATGAGATGAACTTTGGTAATCGAACATGGATACGTCAGTGATTGCAGACGGACAATGGGCATTGTGCACAGTGAACTGTTAAGTTTGTACTGTAGTAGTAGTACTCCCTCTGTCCTAATAAATATGCAATTCTCACATCCCGAGAAATCAGCCATCGCAAATTTTAATTAAAATTACATAAAAAAATACTAACTCTTATGAGACAAAATAAGTACCGTTAGATTGGCTATGAAATATATTTTCATAATAAATTTATTTCGAGACATAAATGCTAATACTTTTTGCTATAAATTTGATCAAAGTAGATACAGTTTGAACGGCACGTTTCCCGTAATTGCATAATGAACGGGACGGAGGGAGTACTACTACTATACTCTAACCAGGTACTCCGTACGCTGTACGCAGTACACCAGTTCGTGGTAAAAAACAGCAGCATGGAGCATGGGTCATGATACGCTACGATGCACTGCACACGCTTGCCGCAGAAAAAGAAAAGAAAAGAAAAAAGCACCATGGGATGGCCCATGGTGAAAACCAGAAAGAGAAGATGGAAACGGAACCTTTTCCGCCGTAGATTCGGCCCCTGACGCTGGCCTCAACCCAAAAGAACCCCGCCAAAACGCAAGCCCTCCCGCCAAAACTTGGCGCCAAACGGCGCCGCCGCCAGCCGGGGCATGGGCACGTGCGGCGCCGGAAGGTGGGTCAAACGCCCACTCATTCCTCGCGTACCGTCCCAATGATGGCGACCCGCTGCGGCCACCGCCGACGCGTGGGCCACGGTGACGACGGGTGCGGTGGGGGTACGGCTCCCCGTATCTGTAGCGCTGGCCGCGAGCGCCGCTTGCGTACCCCGCCTGGACGGTGAACGGAGCCGCCAGTGTGGTGCCCGGGCCCACGCTGCAGGGAGGCAGGCCAGGCGAGGCGCGCCGGACGCGGACGGAGCCTCGAGGCGCTCGAGAAGCTAAAAGAAAGGAGGCGCTGCTGCTGCAGACCTGACAGTGCCAGTTCCACGGGTGACTGATGCCTGTATCTCTAGGGCATCCGAGGAGAGGAGCTGAGGAGGGACAGCCCAGCAGCGTCTGCGTCGCGGCCACACGAGCCCTGTTGACTGTTGCACTGCTCCTCCTTGGAAAATACGTGTTCCGTCGTGCCGTGTCGTGTAGTGCTCGTGCACTCATCCAAATTCCTGCGGACGACATCTCTCGATCGCCAGCGACGACCTGCCTACAGTTTCATGAGTCGGCAGCTGGAGTTTGTGTCATCGTGTGGTGAGTGCACGCGCACAGTAGTCGCTAGAGCAGGGCGCACGCGCCGCGAGGCTCTTGTGCTAGTGCTAGTGGACCGATCGCCTCGGAGTGCGCCACGCCCACGGCAGCACCGGCGCCCGCGCCGCGTGAAAATTGCCGTGAGTCCGTGTCTCCGTGACCCACCCAGCCGGGCCACCACCACCACCACCGCCGCGCCTCCGACCAGTCACCGGCCCATCCCCTCAGAGGCCGGGGGCGGCCCAATAGATCGCGGGCACCGAGGAACTCCAGCTGACTGAAACCGTTGTTAACTTGCCGGTGGAACCGAATCGCCCTGACTCTGGACTGTGGTGCCGCAGCAAGCAGACAAGCGCTGCCGCGGCGTCGGCGAGCAGCGGCCGCTGGTTGGCTGCTCGCGCTCGCCGGCCCGCCCTGCCGGCCGCACAGCAGATATCGCTGCGACGACGGACAGGCGAAACGCCACGGCGTTTTGTTGCCTCTCTGACGTGCCTGGCTGATGCTCTGAGGTCCCGCGCTGCACTGCATCAGCTCACCGAGGATGCTGGGGCAGCGGGAGAGAAGGGGCCCGACGACGCCGAGGTCGCGCGCGTGCACCCCGGAGCGTTCCGCGACGAAGGCCCTGTCGCTCATGAACACCTCGCACCGGCCCCACCGATCCATCCTCATCCACAGCCGGGCGGGCGCTTTCCTCCACCTCCTCCTCCCGGCGGGGTGCGGCGCCGGCGGCGCGACAGGCGGCCGGGGCAGTGACGGGAGGCGCCGGATGGCGCGGGAGCGCTTGGAGTAGGACAAGGAGGAGGACGAGAGGAAGGGAGGCGGCTTTCTGGCCCCGATGCCCGATAGCATCACCATCGTTGCGGCGGCACGGCCCACGGCGATCGGCGAGGAACATAGTGGGGAGCGGGCGGTGGGGTTTTGGGCCGTGCGGAGAGACGTGGGCGGAGGCAGCCGAGAGCGAGTTCGGCCATTGGCGGGCCGGCGGAGCCGACTATAGGTTGGGCGGGCGCTGCCTTCCGTGCGTTTGTTTATTTGTCTTTTTTTGACAATATCCATTGGTTTTGGAGTTGACGTTGGTCTCAAGCCCAGCTAGAGGCCCAAGTATAGCAAAATATGTTGAGCCCAAAATAACGTTCTGCAAATCCACAGCGCGCGGCCTACACTTCGCTAAGTTTGTAAAATTCAGGCTACAGACGGAGTGCCGCTTACCGTACATATCCTTTTTTTTTTTGCGATATACTCTTACCGTACATATCCACAGCACGCGGCCCACACTTTGACACGTTACCACAATCATTCTTCACTGCCCCAAACCCAAATGGTACTCCATCGAGTACTACTCCCCCCTAGCCCCTCCGTCTCACAAAGCGCGAAGAAAGACATCCTAGCACAATGCATCAGAGTTGTGCAGCGCTATTTGACACTGTTTAACTAGTCTTTTTGAGAGGTACAGTACTGTATCTAAGTCATTTTGTTTCATAGTACTAATATATCCTTAAAAAAATCTTAAATTGCCTTTGTTTATAGGACGGAGGCAGTAGAACGCAGTAGCACAATAAGATTCTCGTGGCCGAGTGCGTTTCAGTTCCGGTTGTCTGTACCGGTACCTCGATCCCTTGAACGATGCCAATATTCCATCGTACGTGCTCGTACACTGAAACTCTGGCCAGCCCCAGTCGTTTCAGTCAGTCCTAGTAGATTCGCATTCGCAGCGGCAGCCGGATGCCGGATGAATCAAATTCCCCGTCGGACGATAAGGATGCAGTGCAGCGCGGGACCTCAGAGCATCAGCCAGGCACGTCAGAGAGGCAACAAAACGCCGTGGCGTTTCGCCTGTCCGTCGTCGCAGCGATATCTGCTGTGCGGCCGGCAGGGCGGGCCGGCGAGCGCGAGCAGCCAACCAGCGGCCGCTGCTCGCCGACGCCGCGGCAGCGCTTGTCTGCTTGCTGCGGCACCACAGTCCAGAGTCAGGGCGATTCGGTTCCACCGGCAAGTTAACAACGGTTTCAGTCAGCTGGAGTTCCTCGGTGCCCGCGATCTATTGGGCCGCCCCGGCCTCTGAGGGGATGGGCCGGTGACTGGTCGGAGGCGCGGCGGTGGTGGTGGTGGTGGCCCGGCTGGGTGGGTCACGGAGACACGGACTCACGGCAATTTTCACGCGGCGCGGGCGCCGGTGCTGCCGTGGGCGTGGCGCACTCCGAGGCGATCGGTCCACTAGCACTAGCACAAGAGCCTCGCGGCGCGTGCGCCCTGCTCTAGCGACTACTGTGCGCGTGCACTCACCACACGATGACACAAACTCCAGCTGCCGACTCATGAAACTGTAGGCAGGTCGTCGCTGGCGATCGAGAGATGTCGTCCGCAGGAATTTGGATGAGTGCACGAGCACTACACGACACGGCACGACGGAACACGTATTTTCCAAGGAGGAGCAGTGCAACAGTCAACAGGGCTCGTGTGGCCGCGACGCAGACGCTGCTGGGCTGTCCCTCCTCAGCTCCTCTCCTCGGATGCCCTAGAGATACAGGCATCAGTCACCCGTGGAACTGGCACTGTCAGGTCTGCAGCAGCAGCGCCTCCTTTCTTTTAGCTTCTCGAGCGCCTCGAGGCTCCGTCCGCGTCCGGCGCGCCTCGCCTGGCCTGCCTCCCTGCAGCGTGGGCCCGGGCACCACACTGGCGGCTCCGTTCACCGTCCAGGCGGGGTACGCAAGCGGCGCTCGCGGCCAGCGCTACAGATACGGGGAGCCGTACCCCCACCGCACCCGTCGTCACCGTGGCCCACGCGTCGGCGGTGGCCGCAGCGGGTCGCCATCATTGGGACGGTACGCGAGGAATGAGTGGGCGTTTGACCCACCTTCCGGCGCCGCACGTGCCCATGCCCCGGCTGGCGGCGGCGCCGTTTGGCGCCAAGTTTTGGCGGGAGGGCTTGCGTTTTGGCGGGGTTCTTTTGGGTTGAGGCCAGCGTCAGGGGCCGAATCTACGGCGGAAAAGGTTCCGTTTCCATCTTCTCTTTCTGGTTTTCACCATGGGCCATCCCATGGTGCTTTTTTCTTTTCTTTTCTTTTTCTGCGGCAAGCGTGTGCAGTGCATCGTAGCGTATCATGACCCATGCTCCATGCTGCTGTTTTTTACCACGAACTGGTGTACTGCGTACAGCGTACGGAGTACCTGGTTAGAGTATAGTAGTAGTACTCCCTCCGTCCCGTTCATTATGCAATTACGGGAAACGTGCCGTTCAAACTGTATCTACTTTGATCAAATTTATAGCAAAAAGTATTAGCATTTATGTCTCGAAATAAATTTATTATGAAAATATATTTCATAGCCAATCTAACGGTACTTATTTTGTCTCATAAGAGTTAGTATTTTTTTATGTAATTTTAATTAAAATTTGCGATGGCTGATTTCTCGGGATGTGAGAATTGCATATTTATTAGGACAGAGGGAGTACTACTACTACAGTACAAACTTAACAGTTCACTGTGCACAATGCCCATTGTCCGTCTGCAATCACTGACGTATCCATGTTCGATTACCAAAGTTCATCTCATTTTTTCATCCCGATAGAATGTAGAGTAACAACTTACAAGAGGGTACACTTTGCGTACACACACACACACCACGTACCATGTATACAGTGCAGCTTGAGAGCGGAGTGCACTGCAGGCAGGCATCGGATGCCAATACACAAAGCCTGCTGCTGCTGCTGTTCCTGCCTGCACCACCTGGCACATTTACCTCCAGAGGCATGAGCATGATCCTGGCTCCCTGCAATGCTCAAACTCGAACTCAAAGTTGCATGGGCATGGCACGGCGCAAGGGCGCATCGCCTGGTAAAAAACTATTGGGAGCCATGGGAAAAGGCGGCTTTTCTGTGCACGGGCTGGGGTCAGCTCCTAAACGTGGAAAGATCGCAGCTTTTGAACACGGGAACGGACAAAACCGAGCAAAGGCCGTCAGAGTCCTAGGAGCGCAGTAGGGCCCAGCCCGGCCACTGCCCAGCATGGGCAGCAAAAAATCCTCGTCAGGTCAGCAGGTGCACGGTGCGGCCAGCGGCTTGCTTGCTTGCGGCCATGCAACAGTCACCCAGTACACGCACCACCATTGCCCTGGTCGTCCGACAGCATCATCGTCGGCATTCGGCAGCTTGTCGTAGAGATTAGCTTCATTATTTTGCTCTAGTGATATATATATATAAGATCCTCTGCCTGACTGCCTCTCCTTCCATAACTCCGACAAAAAAAAGACTCGTATGACAAGTGATCGGATCGTTTTCCCGCACCGGTGATCTTTCTCAGCCACCCTCATTATTTGTGAGTTTGTGCAATGATTCCCAGCATGATTTAGTGCCATCGATCGTGTGATCTAAGGTACTGCACATAGCGTCAGTTTCGACTTTCGAGGTCTTCAATCAAAAGGCAGGAAGAAATGCCCTAAAAAAAGGTAGGAGGAAATCATGCATGTCAGCATGTGATCGAAAAAAAGGCACGGTCTTTGTACGTGTTGGAGATTGGAAGTTTGAAACTTGAGACCTGAGAGGCAAAAGGGAGGAAGGAAAGGAACGGTAGTTACGTGATGATTCGCAGTCCAAGAGCCATCGGTGATGGTGTGATGGATGGAAGTGAGTGAAAACTCCGAATCTATGCACGGGCCGGCCCTTCTTTTTACCAGTGCATGCACAGGCACAGACAGCTAGGACGCGTAGAGTACCAACCAATGCAAGGGGAATCTCTTTGAAACTTGCATCATTCTGAGAGGACACAGGTCGTGTCGGGTGATGCCCGGCCCCGGCCTGATGTGATTATATTCCGGTGGGTACTATACAGCTTGTAGCTGTGCACCAATATGCACTACCTTTGGCTGGGATGACTGGTGAGGGATCGGGATTGCGATTTGCAAGCCTTCTTGTGCCAATAAATGGGACTTCCATGGACTCTTTTTGTCTCGTTGGTCTACGAGTCCTAGACAATTCTAATCTAACTATTTGTAACGGCCTTAGATTCGTAGAAAATTTTAATCTACTATTTGAACTCTCATGGGTCCTGTTGGATCTCATGATCTAAAGTACTCTAGGAAACACCAAGCGCGGTGAGCGGAGAACTGGTGAAGCATCAGCGACTGCAGCAAGTCGGTGGAGACGGTGTTGTAGATCCATGTAAAAACCGTGCAGTCCATTTGCACCCAGACAGGGCGCTCAGGGAGAGCCTCGTCGGTGAGAACGACATGGCTTGTGAGGGCAAACTTGCCGAGCACCATGAGGAAGAGGTTGCGCCACTTGCCGTAGTTGTTTGCCGATTGCTCCAGCACGACACGAATCAAGGCCTTCACGTTGACGACGGCCGTGACCTGCGCCCACAGGGCGGCATGGTCCGCTCGTGGGCGTCCAGTCAGGCTTCCTCCTCGGCGCGACGGGCCACAATGCCAGCATCAACGTCTTCCATCAGGGGCAACGAGATGGAGGGTGCCGGCGAGGGATCGACGGTTGTGCCTGGCGAGCTAAAGCGGGGGCAGGGACATGCGATCGGTCGGCGATAGCTATGGTTGCAGAAGGGTGTGATCGTAACCGCGTCGGATGCCATATTAGAGAATGCTAACCATTTTATTGCTCACAGGGAGCGGCTTACATATATCGTAGGAAGCCAGAAGGCAGAAAGCCAAAAGCTAGTGCTAACACACACACACGACACACTCATGAATGCTAGTGCCAAGACATAAAGTTTAGTTGGCTTAAATTAAAAGGGCTAAACTTTAGACAAGATTCACATGGTACTCTCATTCTTTTTTGAGCCAAGAGAATTTTTTTAGAGAAAGTTAGAGCAAGAGAATATTTAGTTGAAACCTTAGATTCCATCCATTGTGTGCCTAACAGGGAAATTGAGATGCTCATCGCTTCTCATATACACATTATTAACGATGACAATTGTGAACTGAGTTAGTTGCCCGCCCAATGCAACGTTGGTTATCACGTCTTGATTTGATTAACGCGTAGAAAGATATTAGTAAGTGTAATACTACCCCCCCTTACTTCCTTAATTTTTTCTGTTTCATTTAACACTGTATAAACCACCTAGATAGGGGCATATCCAGCTCGGGGGTTCAAGCCCCCTCTACCCGCGCGGACAATGAAGCCTCTCTTCCCTAACACACACGGGGTTCAGGCCCCACTACTCCGACGTGGACAATGAAGCTCCCGCCCCGCCCCACCTAAAAAAAACACAACACTCGTTGAAGAAAACGGTGAAGAATGGGCAAAATAATGAAACAGAAAGAAAAAGATGGGAAACCGAGAGATAAGGAGGAGCAACAGGAGTTAACCATCATGTACGTAGGAGTATGATCAACAAGGTAGCATTGCTGCTTTTGTGGGTGTTTTCTTATACGCTGATAAATATGATGTTCAGGTAGCAAACAGCCAAATAGAAAGAAACATGCATTGCCACTCGCGGTCCCTAGTTCAGGCCTTCATGTCCGTGTAGAGTATAGACGTGCATGCAAGCATGCCACGTCGGCACTGCAGGGGCGATGGAGGCGGACGGGCTGTGCGTGTGCTTGGATACCCTGACGCAGTGACGCCCGATGCCGCACGTGGTGACGTTTACTACTCTACGAGAAGAAGGAAAGAAAGAATGGGCTGTCTCATCTCAATCTCTCATGGCCGGACCGCAACTTTTCACGTGGGGAAGAGAGGCTTCATTGTCCGCGCGGGTAGAGGGGGCTTGAACCCCCGAGCTGGATATGCCCCTATCTAGGTGGTTTATACAGTGTTAAATGAAACAGAAAAAATAAGGAAGTAAGGGGGGGTAGTATTACACTTACTAATATCTTTCTACGCGTTAATCAAATCAAGACGTGATAACCAACGTTGCATTGGGCGGGCAACTAACTCAGTTCACAATTGTCATCGTTAATAATGTGTATATGAGAAGCGATGAGCATCTCAATTTCCCTGTTAGGCACACAATGGATGGAATCTAAGGTTTCAACTAAATATTCTCTTGCTCTAACTTTCTCTAAAAAATTCTCTTGGCTCAAAAAGAATGAGAGTACCATGTGAATCTTGTCTAAAGTTTAGCCCTTTTAATTTAAGCCAACTAAACTTTATGTCTTGGCACTAGCATTCATGAGTGTGTCGTGTGTGTGTGTTAGCACTAGCTTTTGGCTTTCTGCCTTCTGGCTTCCTACGATATATGTAAGCCGCTCCCTGTGAGCAATAAAATGGTTAGCATTCTCTAATATGGCATCCGACGCGGTTACGATCACACCCTTCTGCAACCATAGCTATCGCCGACCGATCGCATGTCCCTGCCCCCGCTTTAGCTCGCCAGGCACAACCGTCGATCCCTCGCCGGCACCCTCCATCTCGTTGCCCCTGATGGAAGACGTTGATGCTGGCATTGTGGCCCGTCGCGCCGAGGAGGAAGCCTGACTGGACGCCCACGAGCGGACCATGCCGCCCTGTGGGCGCAGGTCACGGCCGTCGTCAACGTGAAGGCCTTGATTCGTGTCGTGCTGGAGCAATCGGCAAACAACTACGGCAAGTGGCGCAACCTCTTCCTCATGGTGCTCGGCAAGTTTGCCCTCACAAGCCATGTCGTTCTCACCGACGAGGCTCTCCCTGAGCGCCCTGTCTGGGTGCAAATGGACTGCACGGTTTTTACATGGATCTACAACACCGTCTCCACCGACTTGCTGCAGTCGCTGATGCTTCACCAGTTCTCCGCTCACCGCGCTTGGTGTTTCCTAGAGTACTTTAGATCATGAGATCCAACCAGGACCCATGAGAGTTCAAATAGTAGATTAAAATTTTCTACGAATCTAAGGCCGTTACAAATAGTTAGATTAGAATTGTCTAGGACTCGTAGACCAACGAGACAAAAAGAGTCCATGGAAGTCCCATTTATTGGCACAAGAAGGCTTGCAAATCGCAATCCCGATCCCTCACCAGTCATCCCAGCCAAAGGTAGTGCATATTGGTGCACAGCTACAAGCTGTATAGTACCCACCGGAATATAATCACATCAGGCCGGGGCCGGGCATCACCCGACACGACCTGTGTCCTCTCAGAATGATGCAAGTTTCAAAGAGATTCCCCTTGCATTGGTTGGTACTCTACGCGTCCTAGCTGTCTGTGCCTGTGCATGCACTGGTAAAAAGAAGGGCCGGCCCGTGCATAGATTCGGAGTTTTCACTCACTTCCATCCATCACACCATCACCGATGGCTCTTGGACTGCGAATCATCACGTAACTACCGTTCCTTTCCTTCCTCCCTTTTGCCTCTCAGGTCTCAAGTTTCAAACTTCCAATCTCCAACACGTACAAAGACCGTGCCTTTTTTTCGATCACATGCTGACATGCATGATTTCCTCCTACCTTTTTTTAGGGCATTTCTTCCTGCCTTTTGATTGAAGACCTCGAAAGTCGAAACTGACGCTATGTGCAGTACCTTAGATCACACGATCGATGGCACTAATCATGCTGGGAATCATTGCACAAACTCACAAATAATGAGGGTGGCTGAGAAAGATCACCGGTGCGGGAAAACGATCCGATCACTTGTCATACGAGTCTTTTTTTTGTCGGAGTTATGGAAGGAGAGGCAGTCAGGCAGAGGATCTTATATATATATATCACTAGAGCAAAATAATGAAGCTAATCTCTACGACAAGCTGCCGAATGCCGACGATGATGCTGTCGGACGACCAGGGCAATGGTGGTGCGTGTACTGGGTGACTGTTGCATGGCCGCAAGCAAGCAAGCCGCTGGCCGCACCGTGCACCTGCTGACCTGACGAGGATTTTTTGCTGCCCATGCTGGGCAGTGGCCGGGCTGGGCCCTACTGCGCTCCTAGGACTCTGACGGCCTTTGCTCGGTTTTGTCCGTTCCCGTGTTCAAAAGCTGCGATCTTTCCACGTTTAGGAGCTGACCCCAGCCCGTGCACAGAAAAGCCGCCTTTTCCCATGGCTCCCAATAGTTTTTACCAGGCGATGCGCCCTTGCGCCGTGCCATGCCCATGCAACTTTGAGTTCGAGTTTGAGCATTGCAGGGAGCCAGGATCATGCTCATGCCTCTGGAGGTAAATGTGCCAGGTGGTGCAGGCAGGAACAGCAGCAGCAGCAGGCTTTGTGTATTGGCATCCGATGCCTGCCTGCAGTGCACTCCGCTCTCAAGCTGCACTGTATACATGGTACGTGGTGTGTGTGTGTGTACGCAAAGTGTACCCTCTTGTAAGTTGTTACTCTACATTCTATCGGGATGAAAAAATGAGATGAACTTTGGTAATCGAACATGGATACGTCAGTGATTGCAGACGGACAATGGGCATTGTGCACAGTGAACTGTTAAGTTTGTACTGTAGTAGTAGTACTCCCTCTGTCCTAATAAATATGCAATTCTCACATCCCGAGAATCAGCCATCGCAAATTTTAATTAAAATTACATAAAAAAATACTAACTCTTATGAGACAAAATAAGTACCGTTAGATTGGCTATGAAATATATTTTCATAATAAATTTATTTCGAGACATAAATGCTAATACTTTTTGCTATAAATTTGATCAAAGTAGATACAGTTTGAACGGCACGTTTCCCGTAATTGCATAATGAACGGGACGGAGGGAGTACTACTACTATACTCTAACCAGGTACTCCGTACGCTGTACGCAGTACACCAGTTCGTGGTAAAAAACAGCAGCATGGAGCATGGGTCATGATACGCTACGATGCACTGCACACGCTTGCCGCAGAAAAGAAAAGAAAAGAAAAAAGCACCATGGGATGGCCCATGGTGAAAACCAGAAAGAGAAGATGGAAACGGAACCTTTTCCGCCGTAGATTCGCATTCGCAGCGGCAGCCGGATGCCGGATGAATCAAATTCCCCGTCGGACGATAAGGATGCAGTGCAGCGCGGGACCTCAGAGCATCAGCCAGGCACGTCAGAGAGGCAACAAAACGCCGTGGCGTTTCGCCTGTCCGTCGTCGCAGCGATATCTGCTGTGCGGCCGGCAGGGCGGGCCGGCGAGCGCGAGCAGCCAACCAGCGGCCGCTGCTCGCCGACGCCGCGGCAGCGCTTGTCTGCTTGCTGCGGCACCACAGTCCAGAGTCAGGGCGATTCGGTTCCACCGGCAAGTTAACAACGGTTTCAGTCAGCTGGAGTTCCTCGGTGCCCGCGATCTATTGGGCCGCCCCCGGCCTCTGAGGGGATGGGCCGGTGACTGGTCGGAGGCGCGGCGGTGGTGGTGGTGGTGGCCCGGCTGGGTGGGTCACGGAGACACGGACTCACGGCAATTTTCACGCGGCGCGGGCGCCGGTGCTGCCGTGGGCGTGGCGCACTCCGAGGCGATCGGTCCACTAGCACTAGCACAAGAGCCTCGCGGCGCGTGCGCCCTGCTCTAGCGACTACTGTGCGCGTGCACTCACCACACGATGACACAAACTCCAGCTGCCGACTCATGAAACTGTAGGCAGGTCGTCGCTGGCGATCGAGAGATGTCGTCCGCAGGAATTTGGATGAGTGCACGAGCACTACACGACACGGCACGACGGAACACGTATTTTCCAAGGAGGAGCAGTGCAACAGTCAACAGGGCTCGTGTGGCCGCGACGCAGACGCTGCTGGGCTGTCCCTCCTCAGCTCCTCTCCTCGGATGCCCTAGAGATACAGGCATCAGTCACCCGTGGAACTGGCACTGTCAGGTCTGCAGCAGCAGCGCCTCCTTTCTTTTAGCTTCTCGAGCGCCTCGAGGCTCCGTCCGCGTCCGGCGCGCCTCGCCTGGCCTGCCTCCCTGCAGCGTGGGCCGGGCACCACACTGGCGGCTCCGTTCACCGTCCAGGCGGGGTACGCAAGCGGCGCTCGCGGCCAGCGCTACAGATACGGGGAGCCGTACCCCCACCGCACCCGTCGTCACCGTGGCCCACGCGTCGGCGGTGGCCGCAGCGGGTCGCCATCATTGGGACGGTACGCGAGGAATGAGTGGGCGTTTGACCCACCTTCCGGCGCCGCACGTGCCCATGCCCCGGCTGGCGGCGGCGCCGTTTGGCGCCAAGTTTTGGCGGAGGGCTTGCGTTTTGGCGGGGTTCTTTTGGGTTGAGGCCAGCGTCAGGGGCCGAATCTACGGCGGAAAAGGTTCCGTTTCATCTTCTCTTTCTGGTTTTCACCATGGGCCATCCCATGGTGCTTTTTTCTTTTCTTTTCTTTTTCTGCGGCAAGCGTGTGCAGTGCATCGTAGCGTATCATGACCCATGCTCCATGCTGCTGTTTTTTACCACGAACTGGTGTACTGCGTACAGCGTACGGAGTACCTGGTTAGAGTATAGTAGTAGTACTCCCTCCGTCCCGTTCATTATGCAATTACGGAAACGTGCCGTTCAAACTGTATCTACTTTGATCAAATTTATAGCAAAAAGTATTAGCATTTATGTCTCGAAATAAATTTATTATGAAAATATATTTCATAGCCAATCTAACGGTACTTATTTTGTCTCATAAGAGTTAGTATTTTTTTATGTAATTTTAATTAAAATTTGCGATGGCTGATTTCTCGGGATGTGAGAATTGCATATTTATTAGGACAGAGGGAGTACTACTACTACAGTACAAACTTAACAGTTCACTGTGCACAATGCCCATTGTCCGTCTGCAATCACTGACGTATCCATGTTCGATTACCAAAGTTCATCTCATTTTTTCATCCCGATAGAATGTAGAGTAACAACTTACAAGAGGGTACACTTTGCGTACACACACACACACCACGTACCATGTATACAGTGCAGCTTGAGAGCGGAGTGCACTGCAGGCAGGCATCGGATGCCAATACACAAAGCCTGCTGCTGCTGCTGTTCCTGCCTGCACCACCTGGCACATTTACCTCCAGAGGCATGAGCATGATCCTGGCTCCCTGCAATGCTCAAACTCGAACTCAAAGTTGCATGGGCATGGCACGGCGCAAGGGCGCATCGCCTGGTAAAAACTATTGGGAGCCATGGGAAAAGGCGGCTTTTCTGTGCACGGGCTGGGGTCAGCTCCTAAACGTGGAAAGATCGCAGCTTTTGAACACGGGAACGGACAAAACCGAGCAAAGGCCGTCAGAGTCCTAGGAGCGCAGTAGGGCCCAGCCCGGCCACTGCCCAGCATGGGCAGCAAAAAATCCTCGTCAGGTCAGCAGGTGCACGGTGCGGCCAGCGGCTTGCTTGCTTGCGGCCATGCAACAGTCACCCAGTACACGCACCACCATTGCCCTGGTCGTCCGACAGCATCATCGTCGGCATTCGGCAGCTTGTCGTAGAGATTAGCTTCATTATTTTGCTCTAGTGATATATATATATAAGATCCTCTGCCTGACTGCCTCTCCTTCCATAACTCCGACAAAAAAAAGACTCGTATGACAAGTGATCGGATCGTTTTCCCGCACCGGTGATCTTTCTCAGCCACCCTCATTATTGTGAGTTTGTGCAATGATTCCCAGCATGATTTAGTGCCATCGATCGTGTGATCTAGGTACTGCACATAGCGTCAGTTTCGACTTTCGAGGTCTTCAATCAAAAGGCAGGAAGAAATGCCCTAAAAAAAGGTAGGAGGAAATCATGCATGTCAGCATGTGATCGAAAAAAAGGCACGGTCTTTGTACGTGTTGGAGATTGGAAGTTTGAAACTTGAGACCTGAGAGGCAAAAGGGAGGAAGGAAAGGAACGGTAGTTACGTGATGATTCGCAGTCCAAGAGCCATCGGTGATGGTGTGATGGATGGAAGTGAGTGAAAACTCCGAATCTATGCACGGGCCGCCCTTCTTTTTACCAGTGCATGCACAGGCACAGACAGCTAGGACGCGTAGAGTACCAACCAATGCAAGGGGAATCTCTTTGAAACTTGCATCATTCTGAGAGACACAGGTCGTGTCGGGTGATGCCCGGCCCCGGCCTGATGTGATTATATTCGGTGGGTACTATACAGCTTGTAGCTGTGCACCAATATGCACTACCTTTGGCTGGGATGACTGGTGAGGGATCGGGATTGCGATTTGCAAGCCTTCTTGTGCAATAAATGGGACTTCCATGGACTCTTTTTGTCTCGTTGGTCTACGAGTCCTAGACAATTCTAATCTAACTATTGTAACGGCCTTAGATTCGTAGAAAATTTTAATCTACTATTTGAACTCTCATGGGTCCTGGTTGGATCTCATGATCTAAAGTACTCTAGGAAACACCAAGCGCGGTGAGCGGAGAACTGGTGAAGCATCAGCGACTGCAGCAAGTCGGTGGAGGACGGTGTTGTAGATCCATGTAAAAACCGTGCAGTCATTTGCACCCAGACAGGGCGCTCAGGAGAGCCTCGTCGGTGAGAACGACATGGCTTGTGAGGGCAAACTTGCCGAGCACCATGAGGAAGAGGTTGCGCCACTTGCCGTAGTTGTTTGCCGATGCTCCAGCACGACACGAATCAAGGCCTTCACGTTGACGACGGCCGTGACCTGCGCCCACAGGGCGGCATGGTCCGCTCGTGGGCGTCCAGTCAGGCTTCCTCCTCGGCGCGACGGGCCACAATGCCAGCATCAACGTCTTCCATCAGGGGCAACGAGATGGAGGGTGCCGGCGAGGGATCGACGGTTGTGCCTGGCGAGCTAAAGCGGGGGCAGGGACATGCGATCGGTCGGCGATAGCTATGGTTGCAGAAGGGTGTGATCGTAACCGCGTCGGATGCCATATTAGAGAATGCTAACCATTTTATTGCTCACAGGGAGCGGCTTACATATATCGTAGGAAGCCAGAAGGCAGAAAGCCAAAAGCTAGTGCTAACACACACACACGACACACTCATGAATGCTAGTGCCAAGACATAAAGTTTAGTTGGCTTAAATTAAAAGGGCTAAACTTTAGACAAGATTCACATGGTACTCTCATTCTTTTTTGAGCCAAGAGATTTTTTTAGAGAAGTTAGAGCAAGAGAATATTTAGTTGAAACCTTAGATTCCATCCATTGTGTGCCTAACAGGGAAATTGAGATGCTCATCGCTTCTCATATACACATTATTAACGATGACAATTGTGAACTGAGTTAGTTGCCCGCCCAATGCAACGTTGGTTATCACGTCTTGATTTGATTAACGCGTAGAAAGATATTAGTAAGTGTAATACTACCCCCCCTTACTTCCTTAATTTTTTCTGTTTCATTTAACACTGTATAAACCACCTAGATAGGGGCATATCCAGCTCGGGGGTTCAAGCCCCCTCTACCCGCGCGGACAATGAAGCCTCTCTTCCCTAACACACACGGGGTTCAGGCCCCACTACTCCGACGTGGACAATGAAGCTCCCGCCCCGCCCCACCTAAAAAAAACACAACACTCGGTTGAAGAAAACGGTGAAGAATGGGCAAAATAATGAAACAGAAAGAAAAAGATGGGAAACCGAGAGATAAGGAGGAGCAACAGGAGTTAACCATCATGTACGTAGGAGTATGATCAACAAGGTAGCATTGCTGCTTTTGTGGGTGTTTTCTTATACGCTGATAAATATGATGTTCAGGTAGCAAACAGCCAAATAGAAAGAAACATGCATTGCCACTCGCGGTCCCTAGTTCAGGCCTTCATGTCCGTGTAGAGTATAGACGTGCATGCAAGCATGCCACGTCGGCACTGCAGGGGCGATGGAGGCGGACGGGCTGTGCGTGTGCATTGGATACCCTGACGCAGTGACGCCCGATGCCGCACGTGGTGACGTTTACTACTCTACGAGAAGAAGGAAAGAAAGAATGGGCTGTCTCATCTCAATCTCTCATGGCCGGACCGCAACTTTTCACGTGGGGAAGGGTGCACGCGGCGAGACAAATAATTGGCGCGGCTGTGATCGGGACGCATGCCATAAGACTACCCGCACTCATGACCTTTATATTTATCCTCTATACATTCTAGTCAGTCAGATTCTCTCCTCTATACTTAATTCTTTCGAACTCATCCATCATCTATCCACTCTATCCACTATGGGACTCACTTATCACTTTATCTAAATATATCCATGTGTGATCTAGTTTTGAAGGATTTATTGAGACGAATTTAATGGTGCAATCGAAATTTAATTTGAATTTTTGGTTTGTGAGTTATAGCATTTTTTCCCTTTGTTTAGCTAGTAGGGTTCGCCACTATAGGGTATAGAGTAAGCACTGTACTACTCTAAATATAGAATGAGAAAAAGGATAGAGTATCATTTTAGAGTACCCAGTGCAACAGTTTTTACTCTATATTCGTACTCTAAAGCTTTAGAGTATCGTTTTAAGTAGTTTTAAGTACCCAGTGGGTAAGTCTAATGTTGCCGGCCCTGCCTGCCCGCTGCTGCATCGCCGCCTCCGGAGGGCCAGCTGGCCCCCCACTTCAATTCCCGGCCGTCCGTCGTCGTCCTCGATCGGCTCCTCCCAGCCCCGGCGGCGGGCGGCGCTCGTCAGCCCAGCCGCGTCGTCACCGGGCTCGTTTCCTCGATGCGCTGCGCTGGTGTTCCGTACGTGCTGTCGCGGTGACCGAGACGAGATGCCTCAGTTTGTTTACTGGCTGACTGGGGTATTACGTGGTGGTAATGCCAAAGTCAGATGCAATGCAACGGGCAGATTGAGGCGAATTGTTAGTTTAAGCGAACATGGGGCTGGGGATCCCATGATTCGGCGCCTCGGGTGCGCGGGAAGCAGCTTATTCAACAAACCAAAAATTCAAATTAAATTTCGATTGCACCATTAAATTCGTCTCAATAAATCCTTCAAAACTAGATCACACATGGATATATTTAGATAAAGTGATAAGTGAGTCCCATAGTGGATAGAGTGGATAGATGATGGATGAGTTCGAAAGAATTAAGTATAGAGGAGAGAATCTGACTGACTAGAATGTATAGAGGATAAATATAAAGGTCATGAGTGCGGGTAGTCTTATGGCATGCGTCCCGATCACAGCCGCGCCAATTATTTGTCTCGCCGCGTGCACCCTTCCCCACGTGAAAAGTTGCGGTCCGGCCATGAGAGATTGAGATGAGACAGCCCATTCTTTCTTTCCTTCTTCTCGTAGAGTAGTAAACGTCACCACGTGCGGCATCGGGCGTCACTGCGTCAGGGTATCCAATGCACACGCACAGCCCGTCCGCCTCCATCGCCCCTGCAGTGCCGACGTGGCATGCTTGCATGCACGTCTATACTCTACACGGACATGAAGGCCTGAACTAGGGACCGCGAGTGGCAATGCATGTTTCTTTCTATTTGGCTGTTTGCTACCTGAACATCATATTTATCAGCGTATAAGAAAACACCCACAAAAGCAGCAATGCTACCTTGTTGATCATACTCCTACGTACATGATGGTTAACTCCTGTTGCTCCTCCTTATCTCTCGGTTTCCCATCTTTTTCTTTCTGTTTCATTATTTTGCCCATTCTTCACCGTTTTCTTCAACCGAGTGTTGTGTTTTTTTTAGGTGGGGCGGGGCGGGAGCTTCATTGTCCACGTCGGAGTAGTGGGGCCTGAACCCCGTGTGTGTTAGGGAAGAGAGGCTTCATTGTCCGCGCGGGTAGAGGGGGCTTGAACCCCCGAGCTGGATATGCCCCTATCTAGGTGGTTTATACAGTGTTAAATGAAACAGAAAAAATTAAGGAAGTAAGGGGGGGGTAGTATTACACTTACTAATATCTTTCTACGCGTTAATCAAATCAAGACGTGATAACCAACGTTGCATTGGGCGGGCAACTAACTCAGTTCACAATTGTCATCGTTAATAATGTGTATATGAGAAGCGATGAGCATCTCAATTTCCCTGTTAGGCACACAATGGATGGAATCTAAGGTTTCAACTAAATATTCTCTTGCTCTAACTTTCTCTAAAAAAATTCTCTTGGCTCAAAAAAGAATGAGAGTACCATGTGAATCTTGTCTAAAGTTTAGCCCTTTTAATTTAAGCCAACTAAACTTTATGTCTTGGCACTAGCATTCATGAGTGTGTCGTGTGTGTGTGTTAGCACTAGCTTTTGGCTTTCTGCCTTCTGGCTTCCTACGATATATGTAAGCCGCTCCCTGTGAGCAATAAAATGGTTAGCATTCTCTAATATGGCATCCGACGCGGTTACGATCACACCCTTCTGCAACCATAGCTATCGCCGACCGATCGCATGTCCCTGCCCCCGCTTTAGCTCGCCAGGCACAACCGTCGATCCCTCGCCGGCACCCTCCATCTCGTTGCCCCTGATGGAAGACGTTGATGCTGGCATTGTGGCCCGTCGCGCCGAGGAGGAAGCCTGACTGGACGCCCACGAGCGGACCATGCCGCCCTGTGGGCGCAGGTCACGGCCGTCGTCAACGTGAAGGCCTTGATTCGTGTCGTGCTGGAGCAATCGGCAAACAACTACGGCAAGTGGCGCAACCTCTTCCTCATGGTGCTCGGCAAGTTTGCCCTCACAAGCCATGTCGTTCTCACCGACGAGGCTCTCCCTGAGCGCCCTGTCTGGGTGCAAATGGACTGCACGGTTTTTACATGGATCTACAACACCGTCTCCACCGACTTGCTGCAGTCGCTGATGCTTCACCAGTTCTCCGCTCACCGCGCTTGGTGTTTCCTAGAGTACTTTAGATCATGAGATCCAACCAGGACCCATGAGAGTTCAAATAGTAGATTAAAATTTTCTACGAATCTAAGGCCGTTACAAATAGTTAGATTAGAATTGTCTAGGACTCGTAGACCAACGAGACAAAAAGAGTCCATGGAAGTCCCATTTATTGGCACAAGAAGGCTTGCAAATCGCAATCCCGATCCCTCACCAGTCATCCCAGCCAAAGGTAGTGCATATTGGTGCACAGCTACAAGCTGTATAGTACCCACCGGAATATAATCACATCAGGCCGGGGCCGGGCATCACCCGACACGACCTGTGTCCTCTCAGAATGATGCAAGTTTCAAAGAGATTCCCCTTGCATTGGTTGGTACTCTACGCGTCCTAGCTGTCTGTGCCTGTGCATGCACTGGTAAAAAGAAGGGCCGGCCCGTGCATAGATTCGGAGTTTTCACTCACTTCCATCCATCACACCATCACCGATGGCTCTTGGACTGCGAATCATCACGTAACTACCGTTCCTTTCCTTCCTCCCTTTTGCCTCTCAGGTCTCAAGTTTCAAACTTCCAATCTCCAACACGTACAAAGACCGTGCCTTTTTTTCGATCACATGCTGACATGCATGATTTCCTCCTACCTTTTTTTAGGGCATTTCTTCCTGCCTTTTGATTGAAGACCTCGAAAGTCGAAACTGACGCTATGTGCAGTACCTTAGATCACACGATCGATGGCACTAAATCATGCTGGGAATCATTGCACAAACTCACAAATAATGAGGGTGGCTGAGAAAGATCACCGGTGCGGGAAAACGATCCGATCACTTGTCATACGAGTCTTTTTTTTGTCGGAGTTATGGAAGGAGAGGCAGTCAGGCAGAGGATCTTATATATATATATCACTAGAGCAAAATAATGAAGCTAATCTCTACGACAAGCTGCCGAATGCCGACGATGATGCTGTCGGACGACCAGGGCAATGGTGGTGCGTGTACTGGGTGACTGTTGCATGGCCGCAAGCAAGCAAGCCGCTGGCCGCACCGTGCACCTGCTGACCTGACGAGGATTTTTTGCTGCCCATGCTGGGCAGTGGCCGGGCTGGGCCCTACTGCGCTCCTAGGACTCTGACGGCCTTTGCTCGGTTTTGTCCGTTCCCGTGTTCAAAAGCTGCGATCTTTCCACGTTTAGGAGCTGACCCCAGCCCGTGCACAGAAAAGCCGCCTTTTCCCATGGCTCCCAATAGTTTTTACCAGGCGATGCGCCCTTGCGCCGTGCCATGCCCATGCAACTTTGAGTTCGAGTTTGAGCATTGCAGGGAGCCAGGATCATGCTCATGCCTCTGGAGGTAAATGTGCCAGGTGGTGCAGGCAGGAACAGCAGCAGCAGCAGGCTTTGTGTATTGGCATCCGATGCCTGCCTGCAGTGCACTCCGCTCTCAAGCTGCACTGTATACATGGTACGTGGTGTGTGTGTGTGTACGCAAAGTGTACCCTCTTGTAAGTTGTTACTCTACATTCTATCGGGATGAAAAAATGAGATGAACTTTGGTAATCGAACATGGATACGTCAGTGATTGCAGACGGACAATGGGCATTGTGCACAGTGAACTGTTAAGTTTGTACTGTAGTAGTAGTACTCCCTCTGTCCTAATAAATATGCAATTCTCACATCCCGAGAAATCAGCCATCGCAAATTTTAATTAAAATTACATAAAAAAATACTAACTCTTATGAGACAAAATAAGTACCGTTAGATTGGCTATGAAATATATTTTCATAATAAATTTATTTCGAGACATAAATGCTAATACTTTTTGCTATAAATTTGATCAAAGTAGATACAGTTTGAACGGCACGTTTCCCGTAATTGCATAATGAACGGGACGGAGGGAGTACTACTACTATACTCTAACCAGGTACTCCGTACGCTGTACACAGTACACCAGTTCGTGGTAAAAAACAGCAGCATGGAGCATGGGTCATGATACGCTACGATGCACTGCACACGCTTGCCGCAGAAAAAGAAAAGAAAAGAAAAAAGCACCATGGGATGGCCCATGGTGAAAACCAGAAAGAGAAGATGGAAACGGAACCTTTTCCGCCGTAGATTCGGCCCCTGACGCTGGCCTCAACCCAAAAGAACCCCGCCAAAACGCAAGCCCTCCCGCCAAAACTTGGCGCCAAACGGCGCCGCCGCCAGCCGGGGCATGGGCACGTGCGGCGCCGGAAGGTGGGTCAAACGCCCACTCATTCCTCGCGTACATATCCACAGCACGCGGCCCACACTTTGACACGTTACCACAATCATTCTTCACTGCCCCAAACCCAAATGGTACTCCATCGAGTACTACTCCCCCCTAGCCCCTCCGTCTCACAAAGCGCGAAGAAAGACATCCTAGCACAATGCATCAGAGTTGTGCAGCGCTATTTGACACTGTTTAACTAGTCTTTTTGAGAGGTACAGTACTGTATCTAAGTCATTTTGTTTCATAGTACTAATATATCCTTAAAAAAATCTTAAATTGCCTTTGTTTATAGGACGGAGGCAGTAGAACGCAGTAGCACAATAAGATTCTCGTGCCGAGTGCGTTTCAGTTCCGGTTGTCTGTACCGGTACCTCGATCCCTTGAACGATGCCAATATTCCATCGTACGTGCTCGTACACTGAAACTCTGGCCAGCCCCAGTCGTTTCAGTCAGTCCTAGTAGATTCGCATTCGCAGCGGCAGCCGGATGCCGGATGAATCAAATTCCCCGTCGGACGATAAGGATGCAGTGCAGCGCGGGACCTCAGAGCATCAGCCAGGCACGTCAGAGAGGCAACAAAACGCCGTGGCGTTTCGCCTGTCCGTCGTCGCAGCGATATCTGCTGTGCGGCCGGCAGGGCGGGCCGGCGAGCGCGAGCAGCCAACCAGCGGCCGCTGCTCGCCGACGCCGCGGCAGCGCTTGTCTGCTTGCTGCGGCACCACAGTCCAGAGTCAGGGCGATTCGGTTCCACCGGCAAGTTAACAACGGTTTCAGTCAGCTGGAGTTCCTCGGTGCCCGCGATCTATTGGGCCGCCCCCGGCCTCTGAGGGGATGGGCCGGTGACTGGTCGGAGGCGCGGCGGTGGTGGTGGTGGTGGCCCGGCTGGGTGGGTCACGGAGACACGGACTCACGGCAATTTTCACGCGGCGCGGGCGCCGGTGCTGCCGTGGGCGTGGCGCACTCCGAGGCGATCGGTCCACTAGCACTAGCACAAGAGCCTCGCGGCGCGTGCGCCCTGCTCTAGCGACTACTGTGCGCGTGCACTCACCACACGATGACACAAACTCCAGCTGCCGACTCATGAAACTGTAGGCAGGTCGTCGCTGGCGATCGAGAGATGTCGTCCGCAGGAATTTGGATGAGTGCACGAGCACTACACGACACGGCACGACGGAACACGTATTTTCCAAGGAGGAGCAGTGCAACAGTCAACAGGGCTCGTGTGGCCGCGACGCAGACGCTGCTGGGCTGTCCCTCCTCAGCTCCTCTCCTCGGATGCCCTAGAGATACAGGCATCAGTCACCCGTGGAACTGGCACTGTCAGGTCTGCAGCAGCAGCGCCTCCTTTCTTTTAGCTTCTCGAGCGCCTCGAGGCTCCGTCCGCGTCCGGCGCGCCTCGCCTGGCCTGCCTCCCTGCAGCGTGGGCCCGGGCACCACACTGGCGGCTCCGTTCACCGTCCAGGCGGGGTACGCAAGCGGCGCTCGCGGCCAGCGCTACAGATACGGGGAGCCGTACCCCCACCGCACCCGTCGTCACCGTGGCCCACGCGTCGGCGGTGGCCGCAGCGGGTCGCCATCATTGGGACGGTACGCGAGGAATGAGTGGGCGTTTGACCCACCTTCCGGCGCCGCACGTGCCCATGCCCCGGCTGGCGGCGGCGCCGTTTGGCGCCAAGTTTTGGCGGGAGGGCTTGCGTTTTGGCGGGGTTCTTTTGGGTTGAGGCCAGCGTCAGGGGCCGAATCTACGGCGGAAAAGGTTCCGTTTCCATCTTCTCTTTCTGGTTTTCACCATGGGCCATCCCATGGTGCTTTTTTCTTTTCTTTTCTTTTTCTGCGGCAAGCGTGTGCAGTGCATCGTAGCGTATCATGACCCATGCTCCATGCTGCTGTTTTTTACCACGAACTGGTGTACTGCGTACAGCGTACGGAGTACCTGGTTAGAGTATAGTAGTAGTACTCCCTCCGTCCCGTTCATTATGCAATTACGGGAAACGTGCCGTTCAAACTGTATCTACTTTGATCAAATTTATAGCAAAAAGTATTAGCATTTATGTCTCGAAATAAATTTATTATGAAAATATATTTCATAGCCAATCTAACGGTACTTATTTTGTCTCATAAGAGTTAGTATTTTTTTATGTAATTTTAATTAAAATTTGCGATGGCTGATTTCTCGGGATGTGAGAATTGCATATTTATTAGGACAGAGGGAGTACTACTACTACAGTACAAACTTAACAGTTCACTGTGCACAATGCCCATTGTCCGTCTGCAATCACTGACGTATCCATGTTCGATTACCAAAGTTCATCTCATTTTTTCATCCCGATAGAATGTAGAGTAACAACTTACAAGAGGGTACACTTTGCGTACACACACACACACCACGTACCATGTATACAGTGCAGCTTGAGAGCGGAGTGCACTGCAGGCAGGCATCGGATGCCAATACACAAAGCCTGCTGCTGCTGCTGTTCCTGCCTGCACCACCTGGCACATTTACCTCCAGAGGCATGAGCATGATCCTGGCTCCCTGCAATGCTCAAACTCGAACTCAAAGTTGCATGGGCATGGCACGGCGCAAGGGCGCATCGCCTGGTAAAAACTATTGGGAGCCATGGGAAAAGGCGGCTTTTCTGTGCACGGGCTGGGGTCAGCTCCTAAACGTGGAAAGATCGCAGCTTTTGAACACGGGAACGGACAAAACCGAGCAAAGGCCGTCAGAGTCCTAGGAGCGCAGTAGGGCCCAGCCCGGCCACTGCCCAGCATGGGCAGCAAAAAATCCTCGTCAGGTCAGCAGGTGCACGGTGCGGCCAGCGGCTTGCTTGCTTGCGGCCATGCAACAGTCACCCAGTACACGCACCACCATTGCCCTGGTCGTCCGACAGCATCATCGTCGGCATTCGGCAGCTTGTCGTAGAGATTAGCTTCATTATTTTGCTCTAGTGATATATATATATAAGATCCTCTGCCTGACTGCCTCCT
>JAHUYU010001469.1:0-22348 GCA_030439765.1 Tripidium arundinaceum
ATTCTCTGTAGTAATTCATTGCCAATTTATAGTAACTTGATCATCATTGTGTATTATCATAACCAATTCTTGGAAAATGGCTTTGCAGCCTAATTGTGGTAACTCCAGGCCCCATCTTCATTAACGTCTCAAGCTTGATTTTCTCGTAACTATTTGATGATAATTCTTCTAGTCATTATAGTAAACTAGGTTCGTGCCTGGTAATTTACCCTAAAGTATCATCACCTGAAATCGTGCATCTTTTTTTTAAAGGGAAGGGGGACTTATATTAAATCTTGGCAAAAAATACATAATAATCTATCCAGATTCTTCCATCGCCTTCTTCCCCAATGGCTTATCTCGAACGCCGAAGCCAAAGTGCAGTGCCACATCTGACGACCAACCCCAAAAGATTGGATATGCCGCAAGATCTAACGCTTCGAAACCAGTCCAAAACACATCTAAATCGCTGAAAGAATATCGACAGTTGCATCGTCGGGTACGACATAGTATGCAGATTCACCATCTCGATACCTTAAATTTCTCTCCACGACCATCGACGATGAGATCGATGACCCGGAGTTGCTTTCCTCGTAGGAGACTCCCAGAAGCACCTCTCCCCTTGCAGATAAAAGGCACAAATTGGCCGCCTGCCGATGAAATCGGCGCTTGCAACGACGATCTTGTCATGGCAATCACCGAAGTCATCGCAGGAAACACGATCCCGGCCGAAAATCATCAGATTTCGCCGGAAAAATTATTGGAACTAAATCCTAAGTAACTAGATATGAAACTGCGGAAAAAAAGATGGATCTCCTCCCCTTCTCGTCCCCGGCAGATGCACCGGAGAGGAAGGAGAGGGGACCTAGGTGCGGCGGTGGCGGAGGAGCAAGGAGGCGGTTGTGTTTTTTCTACCCTAGGCGGCGGCTTCCGTGAGGCAAGCTTCCGCCGACTAACTGTTTTAGATCTTGCATCGTGCATCTTAAACAGTAGCAGTAGTAAATAATATGATCATTTAGCAAGCAAGAAAATGTAGAACTGTTCAATCTAAACAATCATGCTGGAAAGAGCAAGTCATATATATGTTTAAATTTACTATATGGCAGCTAAAGATTGAAGATATTTAGGATGCAGATTTACGATAATCCCATGACGATGGTAAAAAAATGATCAGCTAAAGAGAGCTTGCCAATAATGGCTCTGTTCGCTTGAGCTTATTAGTCAGAATCAGCCATACTTTTCAGCCATACTTTTCAGCCATAAAACAGTATTTTTCTCTCACAACAAACCAGCACTACAAATCGGCCGCAACCACCATAAGTCCTGCCGAACAGGGCCATTAATAATAATAAGAGACATAAGCATTGTTTTTGTGTACCGTGCGACTTATCCGTATTTGATAAGTAGACTAGTACTACTAATCCATATATACGATCTCCATTGAAAAAAAATATAGAACAGTAACCGTAACTGGCAGACATATCACATAACTTTGCTCGTATTGAGGATGGGAAACTCCTTTGCACGAAGATCTGCTGTAAGTGTGAGAAATAGAAAATATCGATGTGAGGAAGCTGTGACAATTTATACTCATCAGTGCAGCTGATAAATGATGAACATCAGATTTGAAACAAAACTGTTCATCCAAATAAAAAAGTTCTAAAACAAAATAAATTTATTATGGGAGATTGGTGCTGGTATGCAGCGGCACTCACCTGGACAGGCTGGATACCACGATGCGTCGACGGGTGCTCAGAACAGTGCGGATCAAGGCTGCTTCCGTCAGGGAGGATTGCCGTTGCCCGCTAGTGAATGGATGGCACCAGCAGATCTTTCTCTTACACACGGGAGGCATCCATGGCTGCGGCCACTGAGGATTACCTGCGGATGTACGCCACTGAGGATGCATCCATGGCTGCGGCCATCCCCGACGGAGAGACATACCGTGGATCGGAGATGAGAACCACGGGCGCGACAATAGGTCGATCCGTGACTGAGGAGGGAGGGGGCGGTGATTTCGTTAGCGGCACAAGAAGCTGCGGCAATTCAGGATAGAACGATGGGCGCTATGGGGCCAGCGGTTTTGAGCCAAGCCAGGGATTAAAGCCAATCCACGGAGAGTGTGAGCCACGGGATGACCCGCTGGTTGCGTCGGGTGGGTGCGGATGCGGTTGGGCTGCTTGGTCAGGACTGGCTACAGAATATGTTATTTTTTAGCCAGTTACAGAGAAATAGTTCTCTCTCTTTTATGTATATATATATACAAACGCGCGCGCGCCTATGAGATGGCAGGGTTGAAGTGTTGATAGTTCATGAATGATCAGGCACCCTGTACTCTTTGATGATTTTTTCTTCTTTTTTTTTCTTGTGGAAAAACACCGGAAGGTCGAAACGGTTGATGTCCTGTTTATTCCACACTCAACAAGACAATATTACTCCCACAATAGCTAGTGGTAACATAGATTAGTAGACATCAAAGTTAGTATCAAAATTCTTTCGCCAATTGCTTCTCCGGTAACAACGCCAGAAATGTTTGTTGGTAATTTTTATGCTCATATAGAATATTCTGCAAACACACAGAATACCGTTGTATCATTTCAACCGGGACTATTTCAAGATATCATATTTATCCTCAGAGAAGTAATGGTTAAAGAATGTGATAGCTAACAATGATGTATCTACCAATTAATATACCAACTAGACTACAGTGGGAGTAAATGATATATATGATATGATTGGTGACACACACAGGAGAAGTCCAATCATAAAGATAAAAGAGCAGTCTAGTTAGCAGGGAGGACAGCGAGTGAGCACAAGGTTTTCAATGGTTCTAACTCTACTTCTATGATTCTACCTTAATCATACAATTGCAACACAGAGATTGAATCCACGCAACAAGTATAGTAGGCGGTAGGTGAGACAATAGGAGATGTAACTCTTACCCGAAGCAGCTACCCTGTTACTGGTACCTTACCATTTTAATAACTTGCCTATAGACACGTGGTGGATTAAGAAGGCTAGACAGGGCTGTCATGTAAGTGCAATCAAGCCCTATTATGGTAGAATCATAGAAGTAGAGTTAGAACCATTGAAAACCTTGTGCTCACTCGCTGTCCTCCCTGCTAACTAGACTGCTCTTTTATCTTTATGATTGGACTTCTCCTGTGTGTGTCACCAATCATATCATATATATCATTTACTCCCACTGTAGTCTAGTTGGTATATTAATTGGTAGATACATCATTGTTAGCTATCACATTCTTTAACCATTACTTCTCTGAGGATAAATATGATATCTTGAAATAGTCCCGGTTGAAATGATACAACGGTATTCTGTGTGTTTGCAGAATATTCTATATGAGCATAAAAATTACCAACAAACATTTCTGGCGTTGTTACCGGAGAAGCAATTGGCGAAAGAATTTTGATACTAACTTTGATGTCTACTAATCTATGTTACCACTAGCTATTGTGGGAGTAATATTGTCTTGTTGAGTGTGGAATAAACAGGACATCAACCGTTTCGACCTTCCGGTGTTTTTCCACAAGAAAAAAAAAGAAGAAAAAATCATCAAAGAGTACAGGGTGCCTGATCATTCATGAACTATCAACACTTCAACCCTGCCATCTCATAGGCGCGCGCGCGTTTGTATATATATATACATAAAAGAGAGAGAACTATTTCTCTGTAACTGGCTAAAAAATAACATATTCTGTAGCCAGTCCTGACCAAGCAGCCCAACCGCATCCGCACCCACCCGACGCAACCAGCGGGTCATCCCGTGGCTCACACTCTCCGTGGATTGGCTTTAATCCCTGGCTTGGCTCAAAACCGCTGGCCCCATAGCGCCCATCGTTCTATCCTGAATTGCCGCAGCTTCTTGTGCCGCTAACGAAATCACCGCCCCCTCCCTCCTCAGTCACGGATCGACCTATTGTCGCGCCCGTGGTTCTCATCTCCGATCCACGGTATGTCTCTCCGTCGGGGATGGCCGCAGCCATGGATGCATCCTCAGTGGCGTACATCCGCAGGTAATCCTCAGTGGCCGCAGCCATGGATGCCTCCCGTGTGTAAGAGAAAGATCTGCTGGTGCCATCCATTCACTAGCGGGCAACGGCAATCCTCCCTGACGGAAGCAGCCTTGATCCGCACTGTTCTGAGCACCCGTCGACGCATCGTGGTATCCAGCCTGTCCAGGTGAGTGCCGCTGCATACCAGCACCAATCTCCCATAATAAATTTATTTTGTTTTAGAACTTTTTTATTTGGATGAACAGTTTTGTTTCAAATCTGATGTTCATCATTTATCAGCTGCACTGATGAGTATAAATTGTCACAGCTTCCTCACATCGATATTTTCTATTTCTCACACTTACAGCAGATCTTCGTGCAAAGGAGTTTCCCATCCTCAATACGAGCAAAGTTATGTGATATGTCTGCCAGTTACGGTTACTGTTCTATATTTTTTTTCAATGGAGATCGTATATATGGATTAGTAGTACTAGTCTACTTATCAAATACGGATAAGTCGCACGGTACACAAAAACAATGCTTATGTCTCTTATTATTATTAATGGCCCTGTTCGGCAGGACTTATGGTGGTTGCGGCCGATTTGTAGTGCTGGTTTGTTGTGAGAGAAAAATACTGTTTTATGGCTGAAAAGTATGGCTGAAAAGTATGGCTGATTCTGACTAATAAGCTCAAGCGAACAGAGCCATTATTGGCAAGCTCTCTTTAGCTGATCATTTTTTTACCATCGTCATGGGATTATCGTAAATCTGCATCCTAAATATCTTCAATCTTTAGCTGCCATATAGTAAATTTAAACATATATATGACTTGCTCTTTCCAGCATGATTGTTTAGATTGAACAGTTCTACATTTTCTTGCTTGCTAAATGATCATATTATTTACTACTGCTACTGTTTAAGATGCACGATGCAAGATCTAAAACAGTTAGTCGGCGGAAGCTTGCCTCACGGAAGCCGCCGCCTAGGGTAGAAAAAACACAACCGCCTCCTTGCTCCTCCGCCACCGCCGCACCTAGGTCCCCTCTCCTTCCTCTCCGGTGCATCTGCCGGGGACGAGAAGGGGAGGAGATCCATCTTTTTTTCCGCAGTTTCATATCTAGTTACTTAGGATTTAGTTCCAATAATTTTTCCGGCGAAATCTGATGATTTTCGGCCGGGATCGTGTTTCCTGCGATGACTTCGGTGATTGCCATGACAAGATCGTCGTTGCAAGCGCCGATTTCATCGGCAGGCGGCCAATTTGTGCCTTTTATCTGCAAGGGGAGAGGTGCTTCTGGGAGTCTCCTACGAGGAAAGCAACTCCGGGTCATCGATCTCATCGTCGATGGTCGTGGAGAGAAATTTAAGGTATCGAGATGGTGAATCTGCATACTATGTCGTACCCGACGATGCAACTGTCGATATTCTTTCAGCGATTTAGATGTGTTTTGGACTGGTTTCGAAGCGTTAGATCTTGCGGCATATCCAATCTTTTGGGGTTGGTCGTCAGATGTGGCACTGCACTTTGGCTTCGGCGTTCGAGATAAGCCATTGGGGAAGAAGGCGATGGAAGAATCTGGATAGATTATTATGTATTTTTTGCCAAGATTTAATATAAGTCCCCCTTCCCTTTAAAAAAAAGATGCACGATTTCAGGTGATGATACTTTAGGGTAAATTACCAGGCAGGATCCGTGTTTACTTTACAGAGCAGCAAACAGGCATGACCGATTGATCTCAGTTTGATCACCAGTCAGGGCACCAGGTTGCATGTGTTGGAGTAGTGCCAGATAGAATGTGCAAGAAAAGCAACTAAATTTAGATCGTGTACTGTCCAGTTACCTTTGAGACGGCACATGTATAGTTTCACAATGTGTGGGGATGGCATGTTGTATTTTGCTAGATTCTCTGTAGTAAATTTTCATTGCCAATTTATAGTAACTTGATCATCATTGTGTATTATCATAACCAATTCTTGGAAAATGGCTTTGCAGCCTAATTGTGGTAACTCCAGGCCCCATCTTCATTAACGTCTCAAGCTTGATTTTCTCGTAACTATTTGATGATAATTCTTCTAGTCATTATAGTAAACTAGGTTCGTGCCCGTGCGTTGCTACGGGACAGTTAAACTTTTGTACTAAAAACACATGGATCGCACGATAAGATAACAATATTGTGAAACTAAATACCAACATTGAAGTGACATTTAATCAAAAAGCAAAGTTCGTGAAATTAACACAGTTACGGAGAGCGCGGCGTCGTAGGCACACAAAGTCTACTGTATAGATCTTTCCGTGATGCGCCTAAGATAATGTTTTATATCGGCAGGAAGAAATCTCCGATATCCATTTCTTTCGTGCGCCAATAATTCCACGAATAAATTCCGCCGCATCTCCATACCATCCTATACACAAGTTCGAGTATATATGTAAATATTAACGTGTTACACGACATTGTTCTTGAAATGTAAATCTAGCATGTATGGATGATTTTCCAGTTGGCATGTAGTGTGCATACAACATCTCCGTGTAGAGTCCGATAAACCATTTAAAAATATCTAGGAACAGCAACAAATATGTCGTTAGTGAAATAATATTTGTACAATATAAATTGAATGAAAAAAATACATTGTATGCGTTAGTAATGTTCTATTACCTCGTCTATGGCGTTAGAACCTCCTTAAATACAATATTCTTCGTGAAAGTTCCATCCACTATTGGGATCCTCTTATCCTTACCTTTTTTATTTGACGTATTCTTATTTTTTTCCCCTCGGCATTCTTTTTAGCATATTTGTTCTCCATCTTTTTGGCATCCTCCTCCTGTGCCTCCGCATCAGGCGGGAGGGCAAGGATCTTAATATTCGTTCTTGACGTGGCTCTAGACATCGCAACGTACAACTGACCGTGAGAGAACACTGGTGCGGGCAGGTAGACACCCACATTCAGGATAGTTTGGCCCTGTGACTTGTTGACCGTCATGGCAAAGCTCAGCCTGATAGGAAACTGCTTCCTCTTGAACTGGAACGGGAACATCTTGTCATCAGACGGGCATAGTGGTATTCGAGGAAGGAATACCCGCTTCCCAGCAGGATGCCCCACCACGATTTCCGCGTCGATTGTATTTCTTTGGAACCCCCACACCACTAGCCTTGTACCGTTGCATAGCCCATTGGCAGGGTCAATATTTCTAAGCAATATGACAGGACACCCGAGCTTGAGCTTCAAGACGTGTGGAGGTAGCCCATTGGGGGTCAGACTGTTAAGGAACTCTGATGGATAGTAGTTATGTGGATCATCTACCGCGGAGTCAAAACTGTGATACACCGTCTCGCCGCCCTAGAACATATCAATCATTTTCATATTGATCATGTCCACCCAATCATTACGTGTAGATAAAATCGCTCTAGTGGTGATGTAGTCTTTGTCTGCCATGTTTGCATTTAGATCTGTAAAGATGGTGCTGATCAATGTATGAAGATCTTTCTCGGCATCGCCAGAGTACGGGACACAGATCTCATCTGGAATACGTACATCGCCATCTCCGTTAACCTCTTCCGTTCCATCACCAATGCACAACAGATAATCTGCAAACCACGGGTCACTCTGAGCCCTCATGTTGCGGACGAGCTTTAGGTGGCGCATGGATTCCCAAAGATATGACCTTCGTAGAGAAGCACCGACTATTTGAGCCCTGGATCCTTTCCGCACAACAGGGAGGACCTGTCTGAAATCCCCACCAAAGACAACAGTCTTCCCACCAAACGGTAGGTCTGACCGACCCATTATATCCCGTAGGCTATTGTCTAGTGCTTCCACATTTTGCCTCTTTGTCATAGATGCCTCATCCCAAATTATGAGAGCTGCTTGCTGCAGCAACTTCGCAGTACCACTTTGTTTCGTGAAGCTACAGCAACCGCCTTCTTCAAGAGTGAGGGGTATCTTGAAACGCGAGTGGGACGTCCTCCCGCCTGGCATTATGGACGCTGCGACTCTAGATGTAGCTGTAGCCACGGCAAGCTTGTCCTGGCTACGTAGTTTTGCAAGAAGTGCCCTATACAAAAAGGTCTTTCCCGTCCCGCCAGGTCCATCCACAAAGAACAGCCCGCCTTGTTTGCTGTAGACAGCGGCACTCACCTGGACAGGCTGGATACCACGATGCGTCGACGGGTGCTCAGAACAGTGCGGATCAAGGCTGCTTCCGTCAGGGAGGATTGCCGTTGCCCGCTAGTGAATGGATGGCACCAGCAGATCTTTCTCTTACACACGGGAGGCATCCATGGCTGCGGCCACTGAGGATTACCTGCGGATGTACGCCACTGAGGATGCATCCATGGCTGCGGCCATCCCCGACGGAGAGACATACCGTGGATCGGAGATGAGAACCACGGGCGCGACAATAGGTCGATCCGTGACTGAGGAGGGAGGGGGCGGTGATTTCGTTAGCGGCACAAGAAGCTGCGGCAATTCAGGATAGAACGATGGGCGCTATGGGGCCAGCGGTTTTGAGCCAAGCCAGGGATTAAAGCCAATCCACGGAGAGTGTGAGCCACGGGATGACCCGCTGGTTGCGTCGGGTGGGTGCGGATGCGGTTGGGCTGCTTGGTCAGGACTGGCTACAGAATATGTTATTTTTTAGCCAGTTACAGAGAAATAGTTCTCTCTCTTTTATGTATATATATATACAAACGCGCGCGCGCCTATGAGATGGCAGGGTTGAAGTGTTGATAGTTCATGAATGATCAGGCACCCTGTACTCTTTGATGATTTTTTCTTCTTTTTTTTTCTTGTGGAAAAACACCGGAAGGTCGAAACGGTTGATGTCCTGTTTATTCCACACTCAACAAGACAATATTACTCCCACAATAGCTAGTGGTAACATAGATTAGTAGACATCAAAGTTAGTATCAAAATTCTTTCGCCAATTGCTTCTCCGGTAACAACGCCAGAAATGTTTGTTGGTAATTTTTATGCTCATATAGAATATTCTGCAAACACACAGAATACCGTTGTATCATTTCAACCGGGACTATTTCAAGATATCATATTTATCCTCAGAGAAGTAATGGTTAAAGAATGTGATAGCTAACAATGATGTATCTACCAATTAATATACCAACTAGACTACAGTGGGAGTAATATTGTCTTGTTGAGTGTGGAATAAACAGGACATCAACCGTTTCGACCTTCCGGTGTTTTTCCACAAGAAAAAAAAAGAAGAAAAAATCATCAAAGAGTACAGGGTGCCTGATCATTCATGAACTATCAACACTTCAACCCTGCCATCTCATAGGCGCGCGCGCGTTTGTATATATATATACATAAAAGAGAGAGAACTATTTCTCTGTAACTGGCTAAAAAATAACATATTCTGTAGCCAGTCCTGACCAAGCAGCCCAACCGCATCCGCACCCACCCGACGCAACCAGCGGGTCATCCCGTGGCTCACACTCTCCGTGGATTGGCTTTAATCCCTGGCTTGGCTCAAAACCGCTGGCCCCATAGCGCCCATCGTTCTATCCTGAATTGCCGCAGCTTCTTGTGCCGCTAACGAAATCACCGCCCCCTCCCTCCTCAGTCACGGATCGACCTATTGTCGCGCCCGTGGTTCTCATCTCCGATCCACGGTATGTCTCTCCGTCGGGGATGGCCGCAGCCATGGATGCATCCTCAGTGGCGTACATCCGCAGGTAATCCTCAGTGGCCGCAGCCATGGATGCCTCCCGTGTGTAAGAGAAAGATCTGCTGGTGCCATCCATTCACTAGCGGGCAACGGCAATCCTCCCTGACGGAAGCAGCCTTGATCCGCACTGTTCTGAGCACCCGTCGACGCATCGTGGTATCCAGCCTGTCCAGGTGAGTGCCGCTGTCTACAGCAAACAAGGCGGGCTGTTCTTTGTGGATGGACCTGGCGGGACGGGAAAGACCTTTTTGTATAGGGCACTTCTTGCAAAACTACGTAGCCAGGACAAGCTTGCCGTGGCTACAGCTACATCTAGAGTCGCAGCGTCCATAATGCCAGGCGGGAGGACGTCCCACTCGCGTTTCAAGATACCCCTCACTCTTGAAGAAGGCGGTTGCTGTAGCTTCACGAAACAAAGTGGTACTGCGAAGTTGCTGCAGCAAGCAGCTCTCATAATTTGGGATGAGGCATCTATGACAAAGAGGCAAAATGTGGAAGCACTAGACAATAGCCTACGGGATATAATGGGTCGGTCAGACCTACCGTTTGGTGGGAAGACTGTTGTCTTTGGTGGGGATTTCAGACAGGTCCTCCCTGTTGTGCGGAAAGGATCCAGGGCTCAAATAGTCGGTGCTTCTCTACGAAGGTCATATCTTTGGGAATCCATGCGCCACCTAAAGCTCGTCCGCAACATGAGGGCTCAGAGTGACCCGTGGTTTGCAGATTATCTGTTGTGCATTGGTGATGGAACGGAAGAGGTTAACGGAGATGGCGATGTACGTATTCCAGATGAGATCTGTGTCCCGTACTCTGGCGATGCCGAGAAAGATCTTCATACATTGATCAGCACCATCTTTACAGATCTAAATGCAAACATGGCAGACAAAGACTACATCACCACTAGAGCGATTTTATCTACACGTAATGATTGGGTGGACATGATCAATATGAAAATGATTGATATGTTCTAGGGCGGCGAGACGGTGTATCACAGTTTTGACTCCGCGGTAGATGATCCACATAACTACTATCCATCAGAGTTCCTTAACAGTCTGACCCCCAATGGGCTACCTCCACACGTCTTGAAGCTCAAGCTCGGGTGTCCTGTCATATTGCTTAGAAATATTGACCCTGCCAATGGGCTATGCAACGGTACAAGGCTAGTGTGTGGGGGTTCCAAAGAAATACAATCGACGCGGAAATCGTGGTGGGGCATCCTGCTGGGAAGCGGGTATTCCTTCCTCGAATACCACTATGCCCGTCTGATGACAAGATGTTCCCGTTCCAGTTCAAGAGGAAGCAGTTTCCTATCAGGCTGAGCTTTGCCATGACGGTCAACAAGTCACAGGGCCAAACTATCCTGAATGTGGGTGTCTACCTGCCCGCACCAGTGTTCTCTCACGGTCAGTTGTACGTTGCGATGTCTAGAGCCACGTCAAGAACGAATATTAAGATCCTTGCCCTCCCGCCTGATGCGGAGGCACAGGAGGAGGATGCCAAAAAGATGGAGAACAAATATGCTAAAAAGAATGCCGAGGGGAAAAAAATAAGAATACGTCAAATAAAAAAGGTAAGGATAAGAGGATCCCAATAGTGGATGGAACTTTCACGAAGAATATTGTATTTAAGGAGGTTCTAACGCCATAGACGAGGTAATAGAACATTACTAACGCATACAATGTATTTTTTTCATTCAATTTATATTGTACAAATATTATTTCACTAACGACATATTTGTTGCTGTTCCTAGATATTTTTAAATGGTTTATCGGACTCTACACGGAGATGTTGTATGCACACTACATGCCAACTGGAAAATCATCCATACATGCTAGATTTACATTTCAAGAACAATGTCGTGTAACACGTTAATATTTACATATATACTCGAACTTGTGTATAGGATGGTATGGAGATGCGGCGGAATTTATTCGTGGAATTATTGGCGCACGAAAGAAATGGATATCGGAGATTTCTTCCTGCCGATATAAAACATTATCTTAGGCGCATCACGGAAAGATCTATACAGTAGACTTTGTGTGCCTACGACGCCGCGCTCTCCGTAACTGTGTTAATTTCACGAACTTTGCTTTTTGATTAAATATCACTTCAATGTTGGTATTTAGTTTCACAATATTGTTATCTTATCGTGCGATCCATGTGTTTTTAGTACAAAAGTTTAACTGTCCCGTAGCAACGCACGGGCACGAACCTAGTTTACTATAATGACTAGAAGAATTATCATCAAATAGTTACGAGAAAATCAAGCTTGAGACGTTAATGAAGATGGGGCCTGGAGTTACCACAATTAGGCTGCAAAGCCATTTTCCAAGAATTGGTTATGATAATACACAATGATGATCAAGTTACTATAAATTGGCAATGAAAATTTACTACAGAGAATCTAGCAAAATACAACATGCCATCCCCACACATTGTGAAACTATACATGTGCCGTCTCAAAGGTAACTGGACAGTACACGATCTAAATTTAGTTGCTTTTCTTGCACATTCTATCTGGCACTACTCCAACACATGCAACCTGGTGCCCTGACTGGTGATCAAACTGAGATCAATCGGTCATGCCTGTTTGCTGCTCTGTAAAGTAAACACGGATCCTGCCTGGTAATTTACCCTAAAGTATCATCACCTGAAATCGTGCATCTTTTTTTTAAAGGGAAGGGGGACTTATATTAAATCTTGGCAAAAAATACATAATAATCTATCCAGATTCTTCCATCGCCTTCTTCCCCAATGGCTTATCTCGAACGCCGAAGCCAAAGTGCAGTGCCACATCTGACGACCAACCCCAAAAGATTGGATATGCCGCAAGATCTAACGCTTCGAAACCAGTCCAAAACACATCTAAATCGCTGAAAGAATATCGACAGTTGCATCGTCGGGTACGACATAGTATGCAGATTCACCATCTCGATACCTTAAATTTCTCTCCACGACCATCGACGATGAGATCGATGACCCGGAGTTGCTTTCCTCGTAGGAGACTCCCAGAAGCACCTCTCCCCTTGCAGATAAAAGGCACAAATTGGCCGCCTGCCGATGAAATCGGCGCTTGCAACGACGATCTTGTCATGGCAATCACCGAAGTCATCGCAGGAAACACGATCCCGGCCGAAAATCATCAGATTTCGCCGGAAAAATTATTGGAACTAAATCCTAAGTAACTAGATATGAAACTGCGGAAAAAAAGATGGATCTCCTCCCCTTCTCGTCCCCGGCAGATGCACCGGAGAGGAAGGAGAGGGGACCTAGGTGCGGCGGTGGCGGAGGAGCAAGGAGGCGGTTGTGTTTTTTCTACCCTAGGCGGCGGCTTCCGTGAGGCAAGCTTCCGCCGACTAACTGTTTTAGATCTTGCATCGTGCATCTTAAACAGTAGCAGTAGTAAATAATATGATCATTTAGCAAGCAAGAAAATGTAGAACTGTTCAATCTAAACAATCATGCTGGAAAGAGCAAGTCATATATATGTTTAAATTTACTATATGGCAGCTAAAGATTGAAGATATTTAGGATGCAGATTTACGATAATCCCATGACGATGGTAAAAAAATGATCAGCTAAAGAGAGCTTGCCAATAATGGCTCTGTTCGCTTGAGCTTATTAGTCAGAATCAGCCATACTTTTCAGCCATACTTTTCAGCCATAAAACAGTATTTTTCTCTCACAACAAACCAGCACTACAAATCGGCCGCAACCACCATAAGTCCTGCCGAACAGGGCCATTAATAATAATAAGAGACATAAGCATTGTTTTTGTGTACCGTGCGACTTATCCGTATTTGATAAGTAGACTAGTACTACTAATCCATATATACGATCTCCATTGAAAAAAATATAGAACAGTAACCGTAACTGGCAGACATATCACATAACTTTGCTCGTATTGAGGATGGGAAACTCCTTTGCACGAAGATCTGCTGTAAGTGTGAGAAATAGAAAATATCGATGTGAGGAAGCTGTGACAATTTATACTCATCAGTGCAGCTGATAAATGATGAACATCAGATTTGAAACAAAACTGTTCATCCAAATAAAAAAGTTCTAAAACAAAATAAATTTATTATGGGAGATTGGTGCTGGTTTGTTGTGAGAGAAAAATACTGTTTTATGGCTGAAAAGTATGGCTGAAAAGTATGGCTGATTCTGACTAATAAGCTCAAGCGAACAGAGCCATTATTGGCAAGCTCTCTTTAGCTGATCATTTTTTTACCATCGTCATGGGATTATCGTAAATCTGCATCCTAAATATCTTCAATCTTTAGCTGCCATATAGTAAATTTAAACATATATATGACTTGCTCTTTCCAGCATGATTGTTTAGATTGAACAGTTCTACATTTTCTTGCTTGCTAAATGATCATATTATTTACTACTGCTACTGTTTAAGATGCACGATGCAAGATCTAAAACAGTTAGTCGGCGGAAGCTTGCCTCACGGAAGCCGCCGCCTAGGGTAGAAAAAACACAACCGCCTCCTTGCTCCTCCGCCACCGCCGCACCTAGGTCCCCTCTCCTTCCTCTCCGGTGCATCTGCCGGGGACGAGAAGGGGAGGAGATCCATCTTTTTTTCCGCAGTTTCATATCTAGTTACTTAGGATTTAGTTCCAATAATTTTTCCGGCGAAATCTGATGATTTTCGGCCGGGATCGTGTTTCCTGCGATGACTTCGGTGATTGCCATGACAAGATCGTCGTTGCAAGCGCCGATTTCATCGGCAGGCGGCCAATTTGTGCCTTTTATCTGCAAGGGGAGAGGTGCTTCTGGGAGTCTCCTACGAGGAAAGCAACTCCGGGTCATCGATCTCATCGTCGATGGTCGTGGAGAGAAATTTAAGGTATCGAGATGGTGAATCTGCATACTATGTCGTACCCGACGATGCAACTGTCGATATTCTTTCAGCGATTTAGATGTGTTTTGGACTGGTTTCGAAGCGTTAGATCTTGCGGCATATCCAATCTTTTGGGTTGGTCGTCAGATGTGGCACTGCACTTTGGCTTCGGCGTTCGAGATAAGCCATTGGGGAAGAAGGCGATGGAAGAATCTGGATAGATTATTATGTATTTTTTGCCAAGATTTAATATAAGTCCCCCTTCCCTTTAAAAAAAGATGCACGATTTCAGGTGATGATACTTTAGGGTAAATTACCAGGCAGGATCCGTGTTTACTTTACAGAGCAGCAAACAGGCATGACCGATTGATCTCAGTTTGATCACCAGTCAGGGCACCAGGTTGCATGTGTTGGAGTAGTGCCAGATAGAATGTGCAAGAAAAGCAACTAAATTTAGATCGTGTACTGTCCAGTTACCTTTGAGACGGCACATGTATAGTTTCACAATGTGTGGGGATGGCATGTTGTATTTTGCTAGATTCTCTGTAGTAAATTTTCATTGCCAATTTATAGTAACTTGATCATCATTGTGTATTATCATAACCAATTCTTGGAAAATGGCTTTGCAGCCTAATTGTGGTAACTCCAGGCCCCATCTTCATTAACGTCTCAAGCTTGATTTTCTCGTAACTATTTGATGATAATTCTTCTAGTCATTATAGTAAACTAGGTTCGTGCCCGTGCGTTGCTACGGGACAGTTAAACTTTTGTACTAAAAACACATGGATCGCACGATAAGATAACAATATTGTGAAACTAAATACCAACATTGAAGTGATATTTAATCAAAAAGCAAAGTTCGTGAAATTAACACAGTTACGGAGAGCGCGGCGTCGTAGGCACACAAAGTCTACTGTATAGATCTTTCCGTGATGCGCCTAAGATAATGTTTTATATCGGCAGGAAGAAATCTCCGATATCCATTTCTTTCGTGCGCCAATAATTCCACGAATAAATTCCGCCGCATCTCCATACCATCCTATACACAAGTTCGAGTATATATGTAAATATTAACGTGTTACACGACATTGTTCTTGAAATGTAAATCTAGCATGTATGGATGATTTTCCAGTTGGCATGTAGTGTGCATACAACATCTCCGTGTAGAGTCCGATAAACCATTTAAAAATATCTAGGAACAGCAACAAATATGTCGTTAGTGAAATAATATTTGTACAATATAAATTGAATGAAAAAAATACATTGTATGCGTTAGTAATGTTCTATTACCTCGTCTATGGCGTTAGAACCTCCTTAAATACAATATTCTTCGTGAAAGTTCCATCCACTATTGGGATCCTCTTATCCTTACCTTTTTTATTTGACGTATTCTTATTTTTTTCCCCTCGGCATTCTTTTTAGCATATTTGTTCTCCATCTTTACAGATCTAAATGCAAACATGGCAGACAAAGACTACATCACCACTAGAGCGATTTTATCTACACGTAATGATTGGGTGGACATGATCAATATGAAAATGATTGATATGTTCTAGGGCGGCGAGACGGTGTATCACAGTTTTGACTCCGCGGTAGATGATCCACATAACTACTATCCATCAGAGTTCCTTAACAGTCTGACCCCAATGGGCTACCTCCACACGTCTTGAAGCTCAAGCTCGGGTGTCCTGTCATATTGCTTAGAAATATTGACCCTGCCAATGGGCTATGCAACGGTACAAGGCTAGTGGTGTGGGGGTTCCAAAGAAATACAATCGACGCGGAAATCGTGGTGGGGCATCCTGCTGGGAAGCGGGTATTCCTTCCTCGAATACCACTATGCCCGTCTGATGACAAGATGTTCCCGTTCCAGTTCAAGAGGAAGCAGTTTCCTATCAGGCTGAGCTTTGCCATGACGGTCAACAAGTCACAGGGCCAAACTATCCTGAATGTGGGTGTCTACCTGCCCGCACCAGTGTTCTCTCACGGTCAGTTGTACGTTGCGATGTCTAGAGCCACGTCAAGAACGAATATTAAGATCCTTGCCCTCCCGCCTGATGCGGAGGCACAGGAGGAGGATGCCAAAAAGATGGAGAACAAATATGCTAAAAAGAATGCCGAGGGGAAAAAAATAAGAATACGTCAAATAAAAAAGGTAAGGATAAGAGGATCCCAATAGTGGATGGAACTTTCACGAAGAATATTGTATTTAAGGAGGTTCTAACGCCATAGACGAGGTAATAGAACATTACTAACGCATACAATGTATTTTTTTCATTCAATTTATATTGTACAAATATTATTTCACTAACGACATATTTGTTGCTGTTCCTAGATATTTTTAAATGGTTTATCGGACTCTACACGGAGATGTTGTATGCACACTACATGCCAACTGGAAAATCATCCATACATGCTAGATTTACATTTCAAGAACAATGTCGTGTAACACGTTAATATTTACATATATACTCGAACTTGTGTATAGGATGGTATGGAGATGCGGCGGAATTTATTCGTGGAATTATTGGCGCACGAAAGAAATGGATATCGGAGATTTCTTCCTGCCGATATAAAACATTATCTTAGGCGCATCACGGAAAGATCTATACAGTAGACTTTGTGTGCCTACGACGCCGCGCTCTCCGTAACTGTGTTAATTTCACGAACTTTGCTTTTTGATTAAATATCACTTCAATGTTGGTATTTAGTTTCACAATATTGTTATCTTATCGTGCGATCCATGTGTTTTTAGTACAAAAGTTTAACTGTCCCGTAGCAACGCACGGGCACGAACCTAGTTTACTATAATGACTAGAAGAATTATCATCAAATAGTTACGAGAAAATCAAGCTTGAGACGTTAATGAAGATGGGGCCTGGAGTTACCACAATTAGGCTGCAAAGCCATTTTCCAAGAATTGGTTATGATAATACACAATGATGATCAAGTTACTATAAATTGGCAATGAAAATTTACTACAGAGAATCTAGCAAAATACAACATGCCATCCCCACACATTGTGAAACTATACATGTGCCGTCTCAAAGGTAACTGGACAGTACACGATCTAAATTTAGTTGCTTTTCTTGCACATTCTATCTGGCACTACTCCAACACATGCAACCTGGTGCCCTGACTGGTGATCAAACTGAGATCAATCGGTCATGCCTGTTTGCTGCTCTGTAAAGTAAACACGGATCCTGCCTGGTAATTTACCCTAAAGTATCATCACCTGAAATCGTGCATCTTTTTTTTAAAGGGAAGGGGGACTTATATTAAATCTTGGCAAAAAATACATAATAATCTATCCAGATTCTTCCATCGCCTTCTTCCCCAATGGCTTATCTCGAACGCCGAAGCCAAAGTGCAGTGCCACATCTGACGACCAACCCCAAAAGATTGGATATGCCGCAAGATCTAACGCTTCGAAACCAGTCCAAAACACATCTAAATCGCTGAAAGAATATCGACAGTTGCATCGTCGGGTACGACATAGTATGCAGATTCACCATCTCGATACCTTAAATTTCTCTCCACGACCATCGACGATGAGATCGATGACCCGGAGTTGCTTTCCTCGTAGGAGACTCCCAGAAGCACCTCTCCCCTTGCAGATAAAAGGCACAAATTGGCCGCCTGCCGATGAAATCGGCGCTTGCAACGACGATCTTGTCATGGCAATCACCGAAGTCATCGCAGGAAACACGATCCCGGCCGAAAATCATCAGATTTCGCCGGAAAAATTATTGGAACTAAATCCTAAGTAACTAGATATGAAACTGCGGAAAAAAAGATGGATCTCCTCCCCTTCTCGTCCCCGGCAGATGCACCGGAGAGGAAGGAGAGGGGACCTAGGTGCGGCGGTGGCGGAGGAGCAAGGAGGCGGTTGTGTTTTTTCTACCCTAGGCGGCGGCTTCCGTGAGGCAAGCTTCCGCCGACTAACTGTTTTAGATCTTGCATCGTGCATCTTAAACAGTAGCAGTAGTAAATAATATGATCATTTAGCAAGCAAGAAAATGTAGAACTGTTCAATCTAAACAATCATGCTGGAAAGAGCAAGTCATATATATGTTTAAATTTACTATATGGCAGCTAAAGATTGAAGATATTTAGGATGCAGATTTACGATAATCCCATGACGATGGTAAAAAAATGATCAGCTAAAGAGAGCTTGCCAATAATGGCTCTGTTCGCTTGAGCTTATTAGTCAGAATCAGCCATACTTTTCAGCCATACTTTTCAGCCATAAAACAGTATTTTTCTCTCACAACAAACCAGCACCAATCTCCCATAATAAATTTATTTTGTTTTAGAACTTTTTTATTTGGATGAACAGTTTTGTTTCAAATCTGATGTTCATCATTTATCAGCTGCACTGATGAGTATAAATTGTCACAGCTTCCTCACATCGATATTTTCTATTTCTCACACTTACAGCAGATCTTCGTGCAAAGGAGTTTCCCATCCTCAATACGAGCAAAGTTATGTGATATGTCTGCCAGTTACGGTTACTGTTCTATATTTTTTTTCAATGGAGATCGTATATATGGATTAGTAGTACTAGTCTACTTATCAAATACGGATAAGTCGCACGGTACACAAAAACAATGCTTATGTCTCTTATTATTATTAATGGCCCTGTTCGGCAGGACTTATGGTGGTTGCGGCCGATTTGTAGTGCTGGTTTGTTGTGAGAGAAAAATACTGTTTTATGGCTGAAAAGTATGGCTGAAAAGTATGGCTGATTCTGACTAATAAGCTCAAGCGAACAGAGCCATTATTGGCAAGCTCTCTTTAGCTGATCATTTTTTTACCATCGTCATGGGATTATCGTAAATCTGCATCCTAAATATCTTCAATCTTTAGCTGCCATATAGTAAATTTAAACATATATATGACTTGCTCTTTCCAGCATGATTGTTTAGATTGAACAGTTCTACATTTTCTTGCTTGCTAAATGATCATATTATTTACTACTGCTACTGTTTAAGATGCACGATGCAAGATCTAAAACAGTTAGTCGGCGGAAGCTTGCCTCACGGAAGCCGCCGCCTAGGGTAGAAAAAACACAACCGCCTCCTTGCTCCTCCGCCACCGCCGCACCTAGGTCCCCTCTCCTTCCTCTCCGGTGCATCTGCCGGGGACGAGAAGGGGAGGAGATCCATCTTTTTTTCCGCAGTTTCATATCTAGTTACTTAGGATTTAGTTCCAATAATTTTTCCGGCGAAATCTGATGATTTTCGGCCGGGATCGTGTTTCCTGCGATGACTTCGGTGATTGCCATGACAAGATCGTCGTTGCAAGCGCCGATTTCATCGGCAGGCGGCCAATTTGTGCCTTTTATCTGCAAGGGGAGAGGTGCTTCTGGGAGTCTCCTACGAGGAAAGCAACTCCGGGTCATCGATCTCATCGTCGATGGTCGTGGAGAGAAATTTAAGGTATCGAGATGGTGAATCTGCATACTATGTCGTACCCGACGATGCAACTGTCGATATTCTTTCAGCGATTTAGATGTGTTTTGGACTGGTTTCGAAGCGTTAGATCTTGCGGCATATCCAATCTTTTGGGGTTGGTCGTCAGATGTGGCACTGCACTTTGGCTTCGGCGTTCGAGATAAGCCATTGGGGAAGAAGGCGATGGAAGAATCTGGATAGATTATTATGTATTTTTTGCCAAGATTTAATATAAGTCCCCCTTCCCTTTAAAAAAAAGATGCACGATTTCAGGTGATGATACTTTAGGGTAAATTACCAGGCAGGATCCGTGTTTACTTTACAGAGCAGCAAACAGGCATGACCGATTGATCTCAGTTTGATCACCAGTCAGGGCACCAGGTTGCATGTGTTGGAGTAGTGCCAGATAGAATGTGCAAGAAAAGCAACTAAATTTAGATCGTGTACTGTCCAGTTACCTTTGAGACGGCACATGTATAGTTTCACAATGTGTGGGGATGGCATGTTGTATTTTGCTAGATTCTCTGTAGTAAATTTTCATTGCCAATTTATAGTAACTTGATCATCATTGTGTATTATCATAACCAATTCTTGGAAAATGGCTTTGCAGCCTAATTGTGGTAACTCCAGGCCCCATCTTCATTAACGTCTCAAGCTTGATTTTCTCGTAACTATTTGATGATAATTCTTCTAGTCATTATAGTAAACTAGGTTCGTGCCCGTGCGTTGCTACGGGACAGTTAAACTTTTGTACTAAAAACACATGGATCGCACGATAAGATAACAATATTGTGAAACTAAATACCAACATTGAAGTGATATTTAATCAAAAAGCAAAGTTCGTGAAATTAACACAGTTACGGAGAGCGCGGCGTCGTAGGCACACAAAGTCTACTGTATAGATCTTTCCGTGATGCGCCTAAGATAATGTTTTATATCGGCAGGAAGAAATCTCCGATATCCATTTCTTTCGTGCGCCAATAATTCCACGAATAAATTCCGCCGCATCTCCATACCATCCTATACACAAGTTCGAGTATATATGTAAATATTAACGTGTTACACGACATTGTTCTTGAAATGTAAATCTAGCATGTATGGATGATTTTCCAGTTGGCATGTAGTGTGCATACAACATCTCCGTGTAGAGTCCGATAAACCATTTAAAAATATCTAGGAACAGCAACAAATATGTCGTTAGTGAAATAATATTTGTACAATATAAATTGAATGAAAAAAATACATTGTATGCGTTAGTAATGTTCTATTACCTCGTCTATGGCGTTAGAACCTCCTTAAATACAATATTCTTCGTGAAAGTTCCATCCACTATTGGGATCCTCTTATCCTTACCTTTTTTATTTGACGTATTCTTATTTTTTTCCCCTCGGCATTCTTTTTAGCATATTTGTTCTCCATCTTTTTGGCATCCTCCTCCTGTGCCTCCGCATCAGGCGGGAGGGCAAGGATCTTAATATTCGTTCTTGACGTGGCTCTAGACATCGCAACGTACAACTGACCGTGAGAGAACACTGGTGCGGGCAGGTAGACACCCACATTCAGGATAGTTTGGCCCTGTGACTTGTTGACCGTCATGGCAAAGCTCAGCCTGATAGGAAACTGCTTCCTCTTGAACTGGAACGGGAACATCTTGTCATCAGACGGGCATAGTGGTATTCGAGGAAGGAATACCCGCTTCCCAGCAGGATGCCCCACCACGATTTCCGCGTCGATTGTATTTCTTTGGAACCCCCACACCACTAGCCTTGTACCGTTGCATAGCCCATTGGCAGGGTCAATATTTCTAAGCAATATGACAGGACACCCGAGCTTGAGCTTCAAGACGTGTGGAGGTAGCCCATTGGGGGTCAGACTGTTAAGGAACTCTGATGGATAGTAGTTATGTGGATCATCTACCGCGGAGTCAAAACTGTGATACACCGTCTCGCCGCCCTAGAACATATCAATCATTTTCATATTGATCATGTCCACCCAATCATTACGTGTAGATAAAATCGCTCTAGTGGTGATGTAGTCTTTGTCTGCCATGTTTGCATTTAGATCTGTAAAGATGGAGAACAAATATGCTAAAAAGAATGCCGAGGGGAAAAAAATAAGAATACGTCAAATAAAAAAGGTAAGGATAAGAGGATCCCAATAGTGGATGGAACTTTCACGAAGAATATTGTATTTAAGGAGGTTCTAACGCCATAGACGAGGTAATAGAACATTACTAACGCATACAATGTATTTTTTTCATTCAATTTATATTGTACAAATATTATTTCACTAACGACATATTTGTTGCTGTTCCTAGATATTTTTAAATGGTTTATCGGACTCTACACGGAGATGTTGTATGCACACTACATG
>JAHUYU010002007.1:0-25607 GCA_030439765.1 Tripidium arundinaceum
ATTACTGCCAAACCACTCCTAGTGACTACACAAGAACTATACTAACAAGCTAAGCAAGACGAGTAAGTAAATGCGAATGTAAAGTCCGAGGGGGTGCAAACCTTGCCTTGTGGATTGTATCCTCCAAATATATATCTCAATGACAATAATGAATCAACCTCAAGAGAGATAACCAATGAGAAAGCCAAGGGACAAAAGACACCGAGTTTATCCCGAGGTTCACGTGCTTGCCGGCACGCTACGTCCCCGTTGTGTCGGCTATCTCACTTGGTGATTCGCGAGCTTACCACAAAGGGAATCCCACAAAGGGTGCCGCAAGAATCCACACAAGATGAGCGCACTCAATGACACGAGCAATCCACTAGAGTTGCCTTTGCGAATCTCCCGCGGGGGAAGGCACAAGAACCCCTCACAAATGAATCCTTGATTGGGGGTGGACACAATCACCAATTCCCCTCACCAATCAATCAAGCACCAACCGTCTAGGTGACGGCAATCACCAAGAGTAACAAGCACAAACTCTCACTTGACCCAACAAGGCTAATGAGAAAGGTGAATGCACACTTGCTACTCTCTATGCTCCAATGAGGCCTCTAATCTTGCGATTTTCAAATCTCAAACACCTCACTAGGCTCTTGCTCTTCCTTGCACTCCAAAGGATGTTCTCAGCTGATCAAATGGGCAAGATTTTTTAAATGGACGAGTAGGAGTTGTATTTATACTCCCCCAAACAAGTCCTCACGAAGGGGTAAAACTCAGCTGTTAAAGGGGCATCGGACGCGTCTGACATGCGCGGGCTCGGACGCGTCCTATGCCACCTCCAACGGTAACATGTACTATGTCTGACAGCCTACGTCACAGTGTCATCGGACGCACCCATGCGTCCGATGGCACCCCATCGGGCGCGTCCGATGGCCATTGGCCCTCTCTGGAACCTCTCTGTATGGAGATCGGACGTATCCACAGTCGCGTCCGATGTCAGCGTCCGATGCCTGCTCAAAAGAACAGTGCCAGCGTCAAAGTGTCATCGGACACACCATGCGTCCGATGGCTGTTGGCCCTCTCTAGAACCTCTCTGTAAGGACATCGGATGCATCTACGTCGGGTCCGACGTAGCCCCACTGGCGCGTCCGATGTAGCATGGCTAGCAATTGTGCACTCCCTGTACTCATCGGACGCGTCCGATGCGTACTGGGCCAGCGTCTGATGCCCTTTCAAGGGCTCTCTCAAATCCGGATCGCGACGCTATCTTAACGACTTTTGATCCACTCGATCTTTGGGCTGTCCCTGAGCTGCCTAGTGCCAAGATTGACAAGTGTGCACCACACCTAACACATTAGACCCACCTAGGTCAAGCTACTAGTTCACGCTCCCCTTAATAGTACGGTTATCTATCCTAAATGTGATCACACTCTCTATAGTGTCTTGATCACCAAAAACAAAATGGCTCCTATGTTATACCTTTGCCTTGAGCCTTTTTGTTTTTCTCTTTCTTCTTTTTCGAGTTGTGGAGCACTTGATCTATTTCTTGATCTTCACTTGGTCTTACACCGCCTCCGTATGCCATGTCTCCACCACTAGATCACCTTCCCGTGTATAATCCTAGCTTGATCATCACTCTTAATGACAAGGGTTAGTACACAAAGGTTTCATCAATTAACCAAAACCAAACTAGGGCTTTCAATCTCCCCCTTTTTGGTAATTGATGACAACCTTCACAAAAATATGAAATGAATTGAAAATTTGATTTCATGTTGCTTGCCCATTTAAGATACCACATGGAGATCATTAGGATGGACAAGTTTCATGAATCAAGTTGGTATCATTAGCTCCCCCTACATATGTGCCAAGGGTTTGGTTTTTGCGAGGCTTGCACATATGCATCGGATTAGCAAGTTGGGAGAGTAATGCATACCAAGGATGTTAAGGTGTAAAGAATGGACCTTTGAAGCGTGATACCATCGGAGTGCATCCTCGAACCATCCTTAGCACCATGGTTAACTAGATACCACTTGGGAAACTTTTCAAAAAGCTTGTAACACTAGAACACCTCGTGAGATCAACATTAAAGCAAAGAGGCTCCTAGTACAACTTGAAAGCATACGGTATCTAGCTACAACCTATCCATGCTAGATGATCATTTCATCAATCAAGTCTAAACTAGCATACACCAAGCAACATACCACTTGTAAAATAAGCAACTTGTGCAAATGCAAGCAAACATATGTCAATGCACAATCGAATGCAATAATCAAGTTTATGAGCTTGCTCCCCCTACTTAGGTGCATCAAAATTCTAATTGATCCCCTTCCTTTATCATGTTTTCTTTACTCCCCCTATTTGTTGACTTTCTTCCCTTTATGTATATCTTTGTGACCAATTTCTCCCCCTTTGTCATTAATTATCACAAAGGGTGTATCAAGTCATTTCAAATCAATGGGGTGAATAAGTGTGTGTGAGAATCATTTTTCTAAATTTGTTCAATCTAGATCATTTGCCTAAGATATTTAACTCGGTTTGAACCAAAGGCAAGCTTCTTCACTCATCTTTCAATGGTTATCTTGCCTATGTTGAGTTAAACACTTATAGCAAATCTTCTAGATTCAACACTAGGATTGCAAGCTCACAAACATGTTACATGCTACCACTAGATCATATCAAGCATAGAAACAATAGTGGTACCATATAAACATCAAATTCGAGTTGTTTTCCATGAATGAGCCTATTTAAGAAAAGAATAGCCTTTTTAAGTGAGAGGGATGCCTATATGCTCTAAAACAAGTCTAACAAGACATGAATGCATATGCCAAACAATGTCACCTTTGCTTTGGTCGAAGTGGAGGCATGTCCACATATGGGGGTGCTTCAACTCATGTTGGAGAAGTCAATGATGTTCAACTCATTTTGAAGCTTGCAAAATCTCTTCTCATCAAGTGGCTTGGTGAAGATGTCGGCAAGTTGATCTTTAGTACTTACACTCTCAATTGCAATGTCGCCCTTGTTTTGATGATCACGGATGAAGTGATGGCGAATGTCAATATGCTTTGTCCTTGAGTGTTGAACCGGGTTGTTGGTTAGCTTGATTGCACTCTCATTGTCACATAGCAATGGCACTTGCTTGAATTTGACTCCAAAGTCACTCAAAGTTGCTTTCATCCATAGCAATTGTGCACAACAACTACGGCGGAAATGTACTCGGCCTCGGCGGTTGAAAGTGCAACACTATTTTGCTTCTTCGATGACCATGACACTAGTGATCTTCCAAGCAATTAACAAGTGCCCGAGGTGCTCTTCCTATCAACCTTGCAACCGTCATAGTCAGAGTCCGAATATCCAATCAACTCAAATTGTGACCCCTTTGGATACCATAAGCCAACATTTTGTGTATGCTTCAAATATCTCAATATTCTCTTAGTAGCCTTCAAGTGACTCTCTCTCGGTGAAGCTTGAAACCTTGCGCACATGCATACACTAAACATCACATCCGGCCTTGAAGCGATCACATACAATAGACTTCCAATCATTGACCGATAAAGCTTTTGATCCACCATGTTGCCACTTGCATCACTATCCAAGTGTCCATTTGTACCCATAGGTGTAGTGACTGACTTTGATTCATCTAACCCAAACTTCTTGAGTATGTCTTTGATGTACTTGCCTTGACTCACAAAAGTGCCATTCTTCATTTGCTTGATTTGTAGACCAAGAAAGTAACTCAACTCGCCAATCATGGACATCTCAAACTCTTTTGCCATCATTGCTCTAAACTCTTCACAAAAATCTTGATTGGTTGATCCAAAGATGATATCATGCACATAGATTTGCAACACAAACAAGTCTTGTTCAATTTTCTTAGTGAAAAGAGTTGTATCTACCTTCCCCCATTTTTGAACCCTTTTGATAAAAGGAAATCCCTCAATATTTCATACCATGCTCTTGGTGCTTGCTTCAAACCATATAATGTCTTTCTCAACTTGTATACATGGTTGGGCTTTTTGATATCTTCAAATCCGGGGGGTTGCTCAACATACACTAGCTCTTGGATGTATCCGTTTAGAAATGCACTCTTGACATCCATTTGATACAACTTCATGTTGTGAGCACATGCATAAGCTAGAAGGATTCGAATTGCTTCCAATCTTGCAACCGGTGCATATGTTTCTCCAAAGTCCAATCCTTCCACTTGAGTGTATCCTTGTGCCACTAATCTTGCCTTGTTCCTTACCACAATGCCATCTTGATCTTGCTTGTTTCTAAACACCCACTTTGTGCCAATGATATTGTAGTTCTTGGGTCTTTCTACCAATTCCCAAACTTGATTTCTTTCAAAGTTGTTGAGCTCTTCATGCATTGCATTGACCCAGTCACAATTATTCAATGCTTCTTCTATCTTGGTTGGCTCAATGGATGACACAAATAAATAATGCTCACAAAAGGATGCTAGCTTTGATCTTGTTTGAACACCACTTCTAATATCACCGACAACTTGGTCTAGTGGATCATCTTTTGCAATATGAGTAGGTTGGAGCACTTGACCTTGGTTGCTTGGATTTGGTTGATCATTTGCATGTCTTGCTTGACTTGAACTTGCAACTTGTTGATCTTGAGCTTGTAGGTCTTGAGATTGATCATGGGAACCACTAGTGCTTGCCTCATCATTTCTTTGCACACTTGGAGGTGGGAGCACTTGATTCTTGTCATCTTCCACTTCTATCACCTCCCTTGGCCTAATATCACCAATGTCCATGTTCTTTATTGCATTGATCAATTGGACACCTCTCACATCATCTAGATTTTCTTTCTCATCTTGAGAGCCATTTGTTTCATCAAACTCAACATCATGCACTTCCTCAACTAGCTTGGTGGTATAGTTCCATACTCTATATGCTTTGCTTGTTGTGGAGTAACCTAGCAAGAACCCTTCATCACATTTCTTCTCAAACTTTCCAAGTCTTGTGCCCTTCTTCAAGATATAGCACTTGCACCCAAAAACTCTAAAGTATGCAATGTTAGTATAGTTCTTGTGTAGTCACTAGGAGTGGTTTGGCAGTAATTTGATTCTTGATCCTAGGACTTTGTGTGAGCTCTAGTTTGTAAACCTTTGTTTTAGAACGGTTAGGTGGCTTGCTTTGCATAGAGTTCACTAGAGCTAGCGCAAAATCGCATTACGCCGTTTGTCGTACTAATCAACTTGCTCTAGTGATTTTTGTAGTTTTTAAATCGGCTATTCACCCCCCCTCTAGCCATATTTGAACCTTCTAATGTCTGACACTTTGCCGAGCTCGGTAGCGTCTTCAGAGCCGCCTGTGCCAGTGAGTCAGCCTCCTCCTGTTACAACTCCACTCGAGGCTTCTGTGTCTGTTGCTCCATCTACTACAGTTCCTCCAATCTCTGAGCCCACCCAGATAGTTCCAGTGACTGTTTCAGAGCCAGTGACTCCAGAGATTGTGCCAGAGATTGCCCCACTTCCAGAGTCACAGGATCTGGCCACAGTTTCAGAGGCACGGCCAGTAGATCCCGTTTCAGTGTACCAGCAGGTCGACACAGAGTTACCTGAGCAGACTCAGACTGCTTCACCTTCACCTCTAGAGTCAGAGGGTCAGTCAGCTCAGAGTTCTTCGTCTCAGGAGGATGCGTTGCTTGCTCAGTTCGAGGTTCTTCCTCACACGTCTGTGCCCGACTCGTCTGCCTCCGTTCCGCCTTCCGACCCTTAGGTTTTGGAGCTTGACGCCAAAGGGGGAGAGAGTCCGAGTATAGTTTTAGGGGGAGCGTTGTGAGAGGGTTCTCGTTCTTTTGGTGTGATATACTCTCATGCACTCATGTTTATCTTTCCTGCATTGTATATATGCTCGCTTGGACTCGTTTGACATGTTGTGTGCTTACTTTTTCATATCATATATGACATGTCATGTTCATCGCTCATTTACTTGTGTTCATTTCATATCCTTTGTTAAATGAGCTATTTTCTTCATGTACTTGTATTTCATTCTCATTCGTTAAGTACATGATGTTGGCATGGTTTGTATGAACTTGTCTCTAACTCATTTCTCTTATCCTTAACAAGTTCATGCAAACCATGAGGTTGAAAAACCAAAAACTCTTCTCTCTCAATAGTTTGACCAGAAGAACGTGCTTTGCACGGGCACCAAGCTACAACTAGTCACCAATCAGAGATGATCAGAAGATTTTCAAGTCCAAGATGAGGCGTCTGACTTCTTGCGGCTGAAGCATGTAGATGGCTGAAGTTGTAGTTGGAAGTATCCTGCGTATAAGTTGTTTCTTAATTCCTAAAGCTAAAGTACTATTGACTATCTTGAAAAAATATGTATCAACGCGTGTAGACATTACCTCTTTTATGAAGTTAAAACCTCTTCGTGAATATATCTTTTGCCGGTTTCTTCTTCCCCTTCCCCTTCCCTTTCCCTTTCCCCTTGTTCACGTCCTTATCAGTAGTCGGCACGACCAGGATCCTAATGTTCGATCTTGCTGTGGCTTTTGATAACGCTACATACAATTGACCGTGCGAGAACACTGGTTCTGGCAAGTATAACCCCGACGTTAGGGATAGTCTGCCCCTGTGCCTTGTTAACGGCCATTGCGAAGCTGAGCCGAATAGAAAACTGCTTTCGCTTAAATTGGAAAGGGAACATCTCGTCGTCCGACGGGCATAAGGGTATGCGAGGCAGAAAAGCTCGCTTTTCAGCATGCTGTCCCAACACAATTTCTGCGTCTATGGTATTCGTTTGGAACCCCGTATGATAACTCTCTGAAAGGATCAAGATGCCCAAGAGGGGGGTGAATTGGGCTAATTCTAAATTTTCTTGCAAGAATTAAAACCTATTACTAGCCCATTTCACCCCCAGTGCATAAGTGTGTGTTCTAATTTCTAACGCACAAAAGTTTAGCACCCTATGTTTCAATCCTACTCTAGCATGGCAATTTTAGGAATGTAAATGATAAGAATTGAATTGCTCAAAGTAAATGCGGAATGTAAAGAGAGGAAGGAACAAGCCGAATTTTTTCCCGATGTATCGTGGTGTCGGCACACCCCCTAGTCCTCGTTGGAGCACCCTCACCAGGGTATCGCTCCCCCTTAATCCGCGCAAGGATCAAGTGCTCACTATGAGCTGATTCTTCGCCACTCCGGCCCGGTGAATTGCTCACTACCGGTCACAACACGAGATAGGTCATCCACAAGCTCCGCCGGATGATCACCATGCTCCCGATCGCCACCAAGCCGTCTAGGTGATGCCGATCACCAAGAGTAACAAGCACAAACTCTCACTTGACCCAAACAAGGCTAATGAGAAAGGTGGATGCACACTTGCTACTCCCTATGCACTAATGAGGCCTCCAATCTTGCGATTATCAAATCTCAAACACCTCACTAGACTCTTGCTCTCACTTGCACTACATAGGGTGTTCTCAGCTAATCAAATGAGCAAGAGACCCCAAATGGACGAGTAGGAGTTGTATTTATACTCCCCCCAAATAAGTCCTCACGAAGGGGTAAAACTCAGCTGTCAAAGGAGCATCGGACGTGTCTGACGCGCACATCGGACGCGTCCTATGCCACCTCCAACGGTAACATGTACTATTTCTGACAGCACACGTCACAGTGACATCGGACGCACCATGCGTCTGATGGCACCCCATCGGGCGCGTCCGATGGTCGTTGGCCCTCTCTAGAATCTCTGTGTAACGACATCGGACGCACCTACAGTCGCATCTGATGCCTCACATGCGCGGGCTCAAGTGAACAGTGCCAGCGTCGCGTCCGACACAGCCCCACCGGCGCGTCCGATGTGGGCATGGCTGGCAACTGTGCACTCCCTGTACTCATCGGACGCGTTCGATGTATACAGGGCCAGCGTCCGATGCCTTTTTAAGGGCTCTCTCAACTCCGGATCGCGATGCTATCTTAACGAATTTTGTTCCACTCGATCTTTGGGCTGTCCCTGAGCTGCCTAGTGCTAAGTTTGACAAGTGTGCACCACACCTAACACATTAGACTCACCTAAGTCAAGCTACTAGTTCACACTCCCCTTCATAGTACGGCCAAAGGAAAAACAAGGTCCTAAACTATTCTAAGTGTCTCTCCAACACCAAATGACACTTAGAACTAGCCTATCTCCAACCTTGTTGAGCATCCTTTGAAAACCGAAAAATGAAATCCATCGCAGGGGCAAGTGAACCTCTGATTGCCCAAACAATCGCCATTATCGTGACCTAACTCAATTTGTTTCTGCAAAACACACGTTAGTCACAATAATCTTATGTTGTCATTAATCACCGAAACCCACTAGGGGCCTAGATGCTTTCAATCTCCCCCCTTTTTGGTGATTGATGACAACATGTGAACGAGTATAGAGAGAGAAGAGTTTTTGGTTTTTCAACCTCATGGTTTGCATGAACTTGTTAAGGATAAGAGAAATGAGTTAGAGACAAGTTCATACAAACCATGCCAACATCATGTACTTAACGAATGAGAATGAAATACAAGTACATGAAGAAAATAGCTCATTTAACAAAGGATATGAAATGAACACAAGTAAATGAGCGATGAACATGACATGTCATATATGATATGAAAAAGTAAGCACACAACATGTCAAACGAGTCCAAGCGAGCATATATACAATGCAGGAAAGATAAACATGAGTGCATGAGAGTATATCACACCAAAAGAACGAGAACCCTCTCACAACGCTCCCCCTAAAACTATACTCGGACTCTCTCCCCCTTTGGCGTCAAGCTCCAAAACCTAAGGGTCGGAAGGCGGAACGGAGGCAGACGAGTCGGGCACAGACGTGTGAGGAAGAACCTCGAACTGAGCAAGCAACGCATCCTCCTGAGACGAAGAACTCTGAGCTGACTGACCCTCTGACTCTAGAGGTGAAGGTGAAGCAGTCTGAGTCTGCTCAGGTAACTCTGTGTCGACCTGCTGGTACACTGAAACGGGATCTACTGGCCGTGCCTCTGAAACTGTGGCCAGATCCTGTGACTCTGGAAGTGGGGCAATCTCTGGCACAATCTCTGGAGTCACTGGCTCTGAAACAGTCACTGGAACTATCTGGGTGGGCTCAGAGATTGGAGGAACTGTAGTAGATGGAGCAACAGACACAGAAGCCTCGAGTGGAGTTGTAACAGGAGGAGGCTGACTCACTGGCACAGGCGGCTCTGAAGACGCTACCGAGCTCGGCAAAGTGTCAGACATTAGAAGGTTCAAATATGGCTAGAGGGGGGGTGAATAGCCGATTTAAAAACTACAAAAATCACTAGAGCAAGTTGATTAGTACGACAAACGGCGTAATGCGATTTTGCGCTAGCTCTAGTGAACTCTATGCAAAGCAAGCCACCTAACCGTTCTAAAACAAAGGTTTACAAACTAGAGCTCACACAAAGTCCTAGGATCAAGAATCAAATTACTGCCAAACCACTCCTAGTGACTACACAAGAACTATACTAACAAGCTAAGCAAGACGAGTAAGTAAATGCGAATGTAAAGTCCGAGGGGGTGCAAACCTTGCCTTGTGGATTGTATCCTCCAAATATATATCTCAATGACAATAATGAATCAACCTCAAGAGAGATAACCAATGAGAAAGCCAAGGGACAAAAGACACCGAGTTTATCCCGAGGTTCACGTGCTTGCCGGCACGCTACGTCCCCGTTGTGTCGGCTATCTCACTTGGTGATTCGCGAGCTTACCCACAAAGGGAATCCCACAAAGGGTGCCGCAAGAATCCACACAAGATGAGCGCACTCAATGACACGAGCAATCCACTAGAGTTGCCTTTGCGAATCTCCCGCGGGGAAGGCACAAGAACCCCTCACAAATGAATCCTTGATTGGGGGGTGGACACAATCACCAATTCCCCTCACCAATCAATCAAGCACCAACCGTCTAGGTGACGGCAATCACCAAGAGTAACAAGCACAAACTCTCACTTGACCCAACAAGGCTAATGAGAAAGGTGAATGCACACTTGCTACTCTCTATGCTCCAATGAGGCCTCTAATCTTGCGATTTTCAAATCTCAAACACCTCACTAGGCTCTTGCTCTTCCTTGCACTCCAAAGGATGTTCTCAGCTGATCAAATGGGCAAGATTTTTTAAATGGACGAGTAGGAGTTGTATTTATACTCCCCCAAACAAGTCCTCACGAAGGGGTAAAACTCAGCTGTTAAAGGGGCATCGGACGCGTCTGACATGCGCGGGCTCGGACGCGTCCTATGCCACCTCCAACGGTAACATGTACTATGTCTGACAGCCTACGTCACAGTGTCATCGGACGCACCATGCGTCCGATGGCACCCCATCGGGCGCGTCCGATGGCCATTGGCCCTCTCTGGAACCTCTCTGTATGGAGATCGGACGTATCCACAGTCGCGTCCGATGTCAGCGTCCGATGCCTGCTCAAAAGAACAGTGCCAGCGTCAAAGTGTCATCGGACACACCATGCGTCCGATGGCTGTTGGCCCTCTCTAGAACCTCTCTGTAAGGACATCGGATGCATCTACGTCGGGTCCGACGTAGCCCCACTGGCGCGTCCGATGTAGCATGGCTAGCAATTGTGCACTCCCTGTACTCATCGGACGCGTCCGATGCGTACTGGGCCAGCGTCTGATGCCCTTTCAAGGGCTCTCTCAAATCCGGATCGCGACGCTATCTTAACGACTTTTGATCCACTCGATCTTTGGGCTGTCCCTGAGCTGCCTAGTGCCAAGATTGACAAGTGTGCACCACACCTAACACATTAGACCCACCTAGGTCAAGTGAGAGTTTGTGCTTGTTACTCTTGGTGATTGCCGTCACCTAGACGGTTGGTGCTTGATTGATTGGTGAGGGGAATTGGTGATTGTGTCCACCCCCCAATCAAGGATTCATTTGTGAGGGGTTCTTGTGCCTTCCCCACGGGAGATTCGCAAAGGCAACTCTAGTGGATTGCTCGTGTCATTGAGTGCGCTCATCTTGTGTGGATTCTTGCGGCACCCTTTGTGGGATTCCCTTTGTGGGTAAGCTCGCGAATCACCAAGTGAGATAGCCGACACAACGGGGACGTAGCGTGCCGGCAAGCACGTGAACCTCGGGATAAACTCGGTGTCTTTTGTCCCTTGGCTTTCTCATTGGTTATCTCTCTTGAGGTTGATTCATTATTGTCATTGAGATATATATTTGGAGGATACAATCCACAAGGCAAGGTTTGCACCCCCTCGGACTTTACATTCGCATTTACTTACTCGTCTTGCTTAGCTTGTTAGTATAGTTCTTGTGTAGTCACTAGGAGTGGTTTGGCAGTAATTTGATTCTTGATCCTAGGACTTTGTGTGAGCTCTAGTTTGTAAACCTTTGTTTTAGAACGGTTAGGTGGCTTGCTTTGCATAGAGTTCACTAGAGCTAGCGCAAAATCGCATTACGCCGTTTGTCGTACTAATCAACTTGCTCTAGTGATTTTTGTAGTTTTTAAATCGGCTATTCACCCCCCCTCTAGCCATATTTGAACCTTCTAATGTCTGACACTTTGCCGAGCTCGGTAGCGTCTTCAGAGCCGCCTGTGCCAGTGAGTCAGCCTCCTCCTGTTACAACTCCACTCGAGGCTTCTGTGTCTGTTGCTCCATCTACTACAGTTCCTCCAATCTCTGAGCCCACCCAGATAGTTCCAGTGACTGTTTCAGAGCCAGTGACTCCAGAGATTGTGCCAGAGATTGCCCCACTTCCAGAGTCACAGGATCTGGCCACAGTTTCAGAGGCACGGCCAGTAGATCCCGTTTCAGTGTACCAGCAGGTCGACACAGAGTTACCTGAGCAGACTCAGACTGCTTCACCTTCACCTCTAGAGTCAGAGGGTCAGTCAGCTCAGAGTTCTTCGTCTCAGGAGGATGCGTTGCTTGCTCAGTTCGAGGTTCTTCCTCACACGTCTGTGCCCGACTCGTCTGCCTCCGTTCCGCCTTCCGACCCTTAGGTTTTGGAGCTTGACGCCAAAGGGGGAGAGAGTCCGAGTATAGTTTTAGGGGGAGCGTTGTGAGAGGGTTCTCGTTCTTTTGGTGTGATATACTCTCATGCACTCATGTTTATCTTTCCTGCATTGTATATATGCTCGCTTGGACTCGTTTGACATGTTGTGTGCTTACTTTTTCATATCATATATGACATGTCATGTTCATCGCTCATTTACTTGTGTTCATTTCATATCCTTTGTTAAATGAGCTATTTTCTTCATGTACTTGTATTTCATTCTCATTCGTTAAGTACATGATGTTGGCATGGTTTGTATGAACTTGTCTCTAACTCATTTCTCTTATCCTTAACAAGTTCATGCAAACCATGAGGTTGAAAAACCAAAAACTCTTCTCTCTCTATACTCGTTCACATGTTGTCATCAATCACCAAAAAGGGGGAGATTGAAAGCATCTAGGCCCCTAGTGGGTTTCGGTGATTAATGACAACATAAGATTATTGTGACTAACGTGTGTTTTGCAGAAACAAATTGAGTTAGGTCACGATAATGGCGATTGTTTGGGCAATCAGAGGTTCACTTGCCCCTGCGATGGATTTCATTTTTCGGTTTTCAAAGGATGCTCAACAAGGTTGGAGATAGGCTAGTTCTAAGTGTCATTTGGTGTTGGAGAGACACTTAGAATAGTTTAGGACCTTGTTTTTCCTTTGGCCGTACTATGAAGGGGAGTGTGAACTAGTAGCTTGACTTAGGTGAGTCTAATGTGTTAGGTGTGGTGCACACTTGTCAAACTTAGCACTAGGCAGCTCAGGGACAGCCCAAAGATCGAGTGGAACAAAATTCGTTAAGATAGCATCGCGATCCGGAGTTGAGAGAGCCCTTAAAAAGGCATCGGACGCTGGCCCTGTATACATCGAACGCGTCCGATGAGTACAGGGAGTGCACAGTTGCCAGCCATGCCACATCGGACGCGCCGGTGGGGCTGTGTCGGACGCGACGCTGGCACTGTTCACTTGAGCCCGCGCATGTGAGGCATCAGATGCGACTGTAGGTGCGTCCGATGTCGTTACACAGAGATTCTAGAGAGGGCCAACGACCATCGGACGCGCCCGATGGGGTGCCATCAGACGCATGGTGCGTCCGATGTCACTGTGACGTGTGCTGTCAGAAATAGTACATGTTACCGTTGGAGGTGGCATAGGACGCGTCCGATGTGCGCGTCAGACACGTCCGATGCTCCTTTGACAGCTGAGTTTTACCCCTTCGTGAGGACTTATTTGGGGGAGTATAAATACAACTCCTACTCGTCCATTTGGGGTCTCTTGCTCATTTGATTAGCTGAGAACACCCTATGTAGTGCAAGTGAGAGCAAGAGTCTAGTGAGGTGTTTGAGATTTGATAATCGCAAGATTGGAGGCCTCATTAGTGCATAGGGAGTAGCAAGTGTGCATCCACCTTTCTCATTAGCCTTGTTTGGGTCAAGTGAGAGTTTGTGTTTGTTACTCTTGGTGATCGGCATCACCTAGACGGCTTGGTGGCGATCGGGAGCATGGTGATCATCCGGCGGAGCTTGTGGATGACCTATCTCGTGTTGTGACCGGTAGTGAGCAATTCACCGGGCCGGAGTGGCGAAGAATCAGCTCATAGTGAGCACTTGATCCTTGCGCGGATTAAGGGGGAGCGATACCCTGGTGAGGGTGCTCCAACGAGGACTAGGGGGTGTGCCGACACCACGATACATCGGGAAAAAATTCGGCTTGTTCCTTCCTCTCTTTACATTCCGCATTTACTTTGAGCAATTCAATTCTTATCATTTACATTCCTAAAATTGCCATGCTAGAGTAGGATTGAAACATAGGGTGCTAAACTTTTGTGCGTTAGAAATTAGAACACACACTTATGCACTGGGGGTGAAATGGGCTAGTAATAGGTTTTAATTCTTGCAAGAAAATTTAGAATTAGCCCAATTCACCCCCCTCTTGGGCATCTTGATCCTTTCAGAGAGTTATCATACGGGGTTCCAAACGAATACCATAGACGCAGAAATTGTGTTGGGACAGCATGCTGAAAAGCGAGCTTTTCTGCCTCGCATACCCTTATGCCCGTCGGACGACGAGATGTTCCCTTTCCAATTTAAGCGAAAGCAGTTTTCTATTCGGCTCAGCTTCGCAATGGCCGTTAACAAGGCACAGGGGCAGACTATCCCTAACGTCGGGGTATACTTGCCAGAACCAGTGTTCTCGCACGGTCAATTGTATGTAGCGTTATCAAAAGCCACAGCAAGATCGAACATTAGGATCCTGGTCGTGCCGACTACTGATAAGGACGTGAACAAGGGGAAAGGGAAAGGGAAGGAACAAGCCGAATTTTTTCCCGATGTATCGTGGTGTCGGCACACCCCCTAGTCCTCGTTGGAGCACCCTCACCAGGGTATCGCTCCCCCTTAATCCGCGCAAGGATCAAGTGCTCACTATGAGCTGATTCTTCGCCACTCCGGCCCGGTGAATTGCTCACTACCGGTCACAACACGAGATAGGTCATCCACAAGCTCCGCCGGATGATCACCATGCTCCCGATCGCCACCAAGCCGTCTAGGTGATGCCGATCACCAAGAGTAACAAACACAAACTCTCACTTGACCCAAACAAGGCTAATGAGAAAGGTGGATGCACACTTGCTACTCCCTATGCACTAATGAGGCCTCCAATCTTGCGATTATCAAATCTCAAACACCTCACTAGACTCTTGCTCTCACTTGCACTACATAGGGTGTTCTCAGCTAATCAAATGAGCAAGAGACCCCAAATGGACGAGTAGGAGTTGTATTTATACTCCCCCAAATAAGTCCTCACGAAGGGGTAAAACTCAGCTGTCAAAGGAGCATCGGACGTGTCTGACGCGCACATCGGACGCGTCCTATGCCACCTCCAACGGTAACATGTACTATTTCTGACAGCACACGTCACAGTGACATCGGACGCACCATGCGTCTGATGGCACCCCATCGGGCGCGTCCGATGGTCGTTGGCCCTCTCTAGAATCTCTGTGTAACGACATCGGACGCACCTACAGTCGCATCTGATGCCTCACATGCGCGGGCTCAAGTGAACAGTGCCAGCGTCGCGTCCGACACAGCCCCACCGGCGCGTCCGATGTGGCATGGCTGGCAACTGTGCACTCCCTGTACTCATCGGACGCGTTCGATGTATACAGGGCCAGCGTCCGATGCCTTTTTAAGGGCTCTCTCAACTCCGGATCGCGATGCTATCTTAACGAATTTTGTTCCACTCGATCTTTGGGCTGTCCCTGAGCTGCCTAGTGCTAAGTTTGACAAGTGTGCACCACACCTAACACATTAGACTCACCTAAGTCAAGCTACTAGTTCACACTCCCCTTCATAGTACGGCCAAAGGAAAAACAAGGTCCTAAACTATTCTAAGTGTCTCTCCAACACCAAATGACACTTAGAACTAGCCTATCTCCAACCTTGTTGAGCATCCTTTGAAAACCGAAAAATGAAATCCATCGCAGGGGCAAGTGAACCTCTGATTGCCCAAACAATCGCCATTATCGTGACCTAACTCAATTTGTTTCTGCAAAACACACGTTAGTCACAATAATCTTATGTTGTCATTAATCACCGAAACCCACTAGGGGCCTAGATGCTTTCAATCTCCCCCTTTTTGGTGATTGATGACAACATGTGAACGAGTATAGAGAGAGAAGAGTTTTTGGTTTTTCAACCTCATGGTTTGCATGAACTTGTTAAGGATAAGAGAAATGAGTTAGAGACAAGTTCATACAAACCATGCCAACATCATGTACTTAACGAATGAGAATGAAATACAAGTACATGAAGAAAATAGCTCATTTAACAAAGGATATGAAATGAACACAAGTAAATGAGCGATGAACATGACATGTCATATATGATATGAAAAAGTAAGCACACAACATGTCAAACGAGTCCAAGCGAGCATATATACAATGCAGGAAAGATAAACATGAGTGCATGAGAGTATATCACACCAAAAGAACGAGAACCCTCTCACAACGCTCCCCCTAAAACTATACTCGGACTCTCTCCCCCTTTGGCGTCAAGCTCCAAAACCTAAGGGTCGGAAGGCGGAACGGAGGCAGACGAGTCGGGCACAGACGTGTGAGGAAGAACCTCGAACTGAGCAAGCAACGCATCCTCCTGAGACGAAGAACTCTGAGCTGACTGACCCTCTGACTCTAGAGGTGAAGGTGAAGCAGTCTGAGTCTGCTCAGGTAACTCTGTGTCGACCTGCTGGTACACTGAAACGGGATCTACTGGCCGTGCCTCTGAAACTGTGGCCAGATCCTGTGACTCTGGAAGTGGGGCAATCTCTGGCACAATCTCTGGAGTCACTGGCTCTGAAACAGTCACTGGAACTATCTGGGTGGGCTCAGAGATTGGAGGAACTGTAGTAGATGGAGCAACAGACACAGAAGCCTCGAGTGGAGTTGTAACAGGAGGAGGCTGACTCACTGGCACAGGCGGCTCTGAAGACGCTACCGAGCTCGGCAAAGTGTCAGACATTAGAAGGTTCAAATATGGCTAGAGGGGGGGTGAATAGCCGATTTAAAAACTACAAAAATCACTAGAGCAAGTTGATTAGTACGACAAACGGCGTAATGCGATTTTGCGCTAGCTCTAGTGAACTCTATGCAAAGCAAGCCACCTAACCGTTCTAAAACAAAGGTTTACAAACTAGAGCTCACACAAAGTCCTAGGATCAAGAATCAAATTACTGCCAAACCACTCCTAGTGACTACACAAGAACTATACTAACAAGCTAAGCAAGACGAGTAAGTAAATGCGAATGTAAAGTCCGAGGGGGTGCAAACCTTGCCTTGTGGATTGTATCCTCCAAATATATATCTCAATGACAATAATGAATCAACCTCAAGAGAGATAACCAATGAGAAAGCCAAGGGACAAAAGACACCGAGTTTATCCCGAGGTTCACGTGCTTGCCGGCACGCTACGTCCCCGTTGTGTCGGCTATCTCACTTGGTGATTCGCGAGCTTACCCACAAAGGGAATCCCACAAAGGGTGCCGCAAGAATCCACACAAGATGAGCGCACTCAATGACACGAGCAATCCACTAGAGTTGCCTTTGCGAATCTCCCGCGGGGAAGGCACAAGAACCCCTCACAAATGAATCCTTGATTGGGGGTGGACACAATCACCAATTCCCCTCACCAATCAATCAAGCACCAACCGTCTAGGTGACGGCAATCACCAAGAGTAACAAGCACAAACTCTCACTTGACCCAACAAGGCTAATGAGAAAGGTGAATGCACACTTGCTACTCTCTATGCTCCAATGAGGCCTCTAATCTTGCGATTTTCAAATCTCAAACACCTCACTAGGCTCTTGCTCTTCCTTGCACTCCAAAGGATGTTCTCAGCTGATCAAATGGGCAAGATTTTTTAAATGGACGAGTAGGAGTTGTATTTATACTCCCCCAAACAAGTCCTCACGAAGGGGTAAAACTCAGCTGTTAAAGGGGCATCGGACGCGTCTGACATGCGCGGGCTCGGACGCGTCCTATGCCACCTCCAACGGTAACATGTACTATGTCTGACAGCCTACGTCACAGTGTCATCGGACGCACCATGCGTCCGATGGCACCCCATCGGGCGCGTCCGATGGCCATTGGCCCTCTCTGGAACCTCTCTGTATGGAGATCGGACGTATCCACAGTCGCGTCCGATGTCAGCGTCCGATGCCTGCTCAAAAGAACAGTGCCAGCGTCAAAGTGTCATCGGACACACCATGCGTCCGATGGCTGTTGGCCCTCTCTAGAACCTCTCTGTAAGGACATCGGATGCATCTACGTCGGGTCCGACGTAGCCCCACTGGCGCGTCCGATGTAGCATGGCTAGCAATTGTGCACTCCCTGTACTCATCGGACGCGTCCGATGCGTACTGGGCCAGCGTCTGATGCCCTTTCAAGGGCTCTCTCAAATCCGGATCGCGACGCTATCTTAACGACTTTTGATCCACTCGATCTTTGGGCTGTCCCTGAGCTGCCTAGTGCCAAGATTGACAAGTGTGCACCACACCTAACACATTAGACCCACCTAGGTCAAGCTACTAGTTCACGCTCCCCTTAATAGTACGGTTATCTATCCTAAATGTGATCACACTCTCTATAGTGTCTTGATCACCAAAAACAAAATGGCTCCTATGTTATACCTTTGCCTTGAGCCTTTTTGTTTTTCTCTTTCTTCTTTTTCGAGTTGTGGAGCACTTGATCTATTTCTTGATCTTCACTTGGTCTTACACCGCCTCCGTATGCCATGTCTCCACCACTAGATCACCTTCCCGTGTATAATCCTAGCTTGATCATCACTCTTAATGACAAGGGTTAGTACACAAAGGTTTCATCAATTAACCAAAACCAAACTAGGGCTTTCAATCTCCCCCTTTTTGGTAATTGATGACAACCTTCACAAAAATATGAAATGAATTGAAAATTTGATTTCATGTTGCTTGCCCATTTAAGATACCACATGGAGATCATTAGGATGGACAAGTTTCATGAATCAAGTTGGTATCATTAGCTCCCCCTACATATGTGCCAAGGGTTTGGTTTTTGCGAGGCTTGCACATATGCATCGGATTAGCAAGTTGGGAGAGTAATGCATACCAAGGATGTTAAGGTGTAAAGAATGGACCTTTGAAGCGTGATACCATCGGAGTGCATCCTCGAACCATCCTTAGCACCATGGTTAACTAGATACCACTTGGGAAACTTTTCAAAAAGCTTGTAACACTAGAACACCTCGTGAGATCAACATTAAAGCAAAGAGGCTCCTAGTACAACTTGAAAGCATACGGTATCTAGCTACAACCTATCCATGCTAGATGATCATTTCATCAATCAAGTCTAAACTAGCATACACCAAGCCACTTGATGAGAAGAGATTTTGCAAGCTTCAAAATGAGTTGAACATCATTGACTTCTCCAACATGAGTTGAAGCACCCCCATATGTGACATGCCTCCACTTCGACCAAAGCAAAGGTGACATTGTTTGGCATATGCATTCATGTCTTGTTAGACTTGTTTTTAGAGCATATAGGCATCCCTCTCACTTAAAAAGGCTATTCTTTTCTTAAATAGGCTCATTCATGGAAAACAACTCGAATTTGATGTTTATATGGTACCACTATTGTTTCTATGCTTGATATGATCTAGTGGTAGCATGTAACATGTTTGTGAGCTTGCAATCCTAGTGTTGAATCTAGAAGATTTGCTATAAGTGTTTAACTCAACATAGGCAAGATAACCATTGAAAGATGAGTGAAGAAGCTTGCCTTTGGTTCAAACCGAGTTAAATATCTTAGGCAAATGATCTAGATTGAACAAATTTAGAAAAATGATTCTCACACACACTTATTCACCCCATTGATTTGAAATGACTTGATACACCCTTTGTGATAATTAATGACAAAGGGGGAGAAATTGGTCACAAAGATATACATAAAGGGAAGAAAGTCAACAAATAGGGGGAGTAAAGAAAACATGATAAAGGAAGGGGATCAATTAGAATTTTGATGCACCTAAGTAGGGGGAGCAAGCTCATAAACTTGATTATTGCATTCGATTGTGCATTGACATATGTTTGCTTGCATTTGCACAAGTTGCTTATTTTACAAGTGGTATGTTGCTTGGTGTATGCTAGTTTAGACTTGATTGATGAAATGATCATCTAGCATGGATAGGTTGTAGCTAGATACCGTATGCTTTCAAGTTGTACTAGGAGCCTCTTTGCTTTAATGTTGATCTCACGAGGTGTTCTAGTGTTACAAGCTTTTTGAAAAGTTTCCCAAGTGGTATCTAGTTAACCATGGTGCTAAGGATGGTTCGAGGATGCACTCCGATGGTATCACGCTTCAAAGGTCCATTCTTTACACCTTAACATCCTTGGTATGCATTACTCTCCCAACTTGCTAATCCGATGCATATGTGCAAGCCTCGCAAAAACCAAACCCTTGGCACATATGTAGGGGGAGCTAATGATACCAACTTGATTCATGAAACTTGTCCATCCTAATGATCTCCATGTGGTATCTTAAATGGGCAAGCAACATGAAATCAAATTTTCAATTCATTTCATATTTTTGTGAAGGTTGTCATCAATTACCAAAAAGGGGGAGATTGAAAGCCCTAGTTTGGTTTTGGTTAATTGATGAAACCTTTGTGTACTAACCCTTGTCATTAAGAGTGATGATCAAGCTAGGATTATACACGGGAAGGTGATCTAGTGGTGGAGACATGGCATACGGAGGCGGTGTAAGACCAAGTGAAGATCAAGAAATAGATCAAGTGCTCCACAACTCGAAAAAGAAGAAAGAGAAAAACAAAAAGGCTCAAGGCAAAGGTATAACATAGGAGCCATTTTGTTTTTGGTGATCAAGACACTATAGAGAGTGTGATCACATTTAGGATAGATAACCGTACTATTAAGGGGAGCGTGAACTAGTAGCTTGACCTAGGTGGGTCTAATGTGTTAGGTGTGGTGCACACTTGTCAATCTTGGCACTAGGCAGCTCAGGGACAGCCCAAAGATCGAGTGGATCAAAAGTCGTTAAGATAGCGTCGCGATCCGGATTTGAGAGAGCCCTTGAAAGGGCATCAGACGCTGGCCCAGTACGCATCGGACGCGTCCGATGAGTACAGGGAGTGCACAATTGCTAGCCATGCTACATCGGACGCGCCAGTGGGGCTACGTCGGACCCGACGTAGATGCATCCGATGTCCTTACAGAGAGGTTCTAGAGAGGGCCAACAGCCATCGGACGCATGGTGTGTCCGATGACACTTTGACGCTGGCACTGTTCTTTTGAGCAGGCATCGGACGCTGACATCGGACGCGACTGTGGATACGTCCGATCTCCATACAGAGAGGTTCCAGAGAGGGCCAATGGCCATCGGACGCGCCCGATGGGGTGCCATCGGACGCATGGTGCGTCCGATGACACTGTGACGTAGGCTGTCAGACATAGTACATGTTACCGTTGGAGGTGGCATAGGACGCGTCCGAGCCCGCGCATGTCAGACGCGTCCGATGCCCCTTTAACAGCTGAGTTTTACCCCTTCGTGAGGACTTGTTTGGGGGAGTATAAATACAACTCCTACTCGTCCATTTAAAAAATCTTGCCCATTTGATCAGCTGAGAACATCCTTTGGAGTGCAAGGAAGAGCAAGAGCCTAGTGAGGTGAGGTGTTTGAGATTTGAAAATCGCAAGATTAGAGGCCTCATTGGAGCATAGAGAGTAGCAAGTGTGCATTCACCTTTCTCATTAGCCTTGTTGGGTCAAGTGAGAGTTTGTGCTTGTTACTCTTGGTGATTGCCGTCACCTAGACGGTTGGTGCTTGATTGATTGGTGAGGGGGAATTGGTGATTGTGTCCACCCCCAATCAAGGATTCATTTGTGAGGGGTTCTTGTGCCTTCCCCGCGGGAGATTCGCAAAGGCAACTCTAGTGGATTGCTCGTGTCATTGAGTGCGCTCATCTTGTGTGGATTCTTGCGGCACCCTTTGTGGGATTCCCTTTGTGGGTAAGCTCGCGAATCACCAAGTGAGATAGCCGACACAACGGGGACGTAGCGTGCCGGCAAGCACGTGAACCTCGGGATAAACTCGGTGTCTTTTGTCCCTTGGCTTTCTCATTGGTTATCTCTCTTGAGGTTGATTCATTATTGTCATTGAGATATATATTTGGAGGATACAATCCACAAGGCAAGGTTTGCACCCCCTCGGACTTTACATTCGCATTTACTTACTCGTCTTGCTTAGCTTGTTAGTATAGTTCTTGTGTAGTCACTAGGAGTGGTTTGGCAGTAATTTGATTCTTGATCCTAGGACTTTGTGTGAGCTCTAGTTTGTAAACCTTTGTTTTAGAACGGTTAGGTGGCTTGCTTTGCATAGAGTTCACTAGAGCTAGCGCAAAATCGCATTACGCCGTTTGTCGTACTAATCAACTTGCTCTAGTGATTTTTGTAGTTTTTAAATCGGCTATTCACCCCCCCTCTAGCCATATTTGAACCTTCTAATGTCTGACACTTTGCCGAGCTCGGTAGCGTCTTCAGAGCCGCCTGTGCCAGTGAGTCAGCCTCCTCCTGTTACAACTCCACTCGAGGCTTCTGTGTCTGTTGCTCCATCTACTACAGTTCCTCCAATCTCTGAGCCCACCCAGATAGTTCCAGTGACTGTTTCAGAGCCAGTGACTCCAGAGATTGTGCCAGAGATTGCCCCACTTCCAGAGTCACAGGATCTGGCCACAGTTTCAGAGGCACGGCCAGTAGATCCCGTTTCAGTGTACCAGCAGGTCGACACAGAGTTACCTGAGCAGACTCAGACTGCTTCACCTTCACCTCTAGAGTCAGAGGGTCAGTCAGCTCAGAGTTCTTCGTCTCAGGAGGATGCGTTGCTTGCTCAGTTCGAGGTTCTTCCTCACACGTCTGTGCCCGACTCGTCTGCCTCCGTTCCGCCTTCCGACCCTTAGGTTTTGGAGCTTGACGCCAAAGGGGGAGAGAGTCCGAGTATAGTTTTAGGGGGAGCGTTGTGAGAGGGTTCTCGTTCTTTTGGTGTGATATACTCTCATGCACTCATGTTTATCTTTCCTGCATTGTATATATGCTCGCTTGGACTCGTTTGACATGTTGTGTGCTTACTTTTTCATATCATATATGACATGTCATGTTCATCGCTCATTTACTTGTGTTCATTTCATATCCTTTGTTAAATGAGCTATTTTCTTCATGTACTTGTATTTCATTCTCATTCGTTAAGTACATGATGTTGGCATGGTTTGTATGAACTTGTCTCTAACTCATTTCTCTTATCCTTAACAAGTTCATGCAAACCATGAGGTTGAAAAACCAAAAACTCTTCTCTCTCTATACTCGTTCACATGTTGTCATCAATCACCAAAAAGGGGGAGATTGAAAGCATCTAGGCCCCTAGTGGGTTTCGGTGATTAATGACAACATAAGATTATTGTGACTAACGTGTGTTTTGCAGAAACAAATTGAGTTAGGTCACGATAATGGCGATTGTTTGGGCAATCAGAGGTTCACTTGCCCCTGCGATGGATTTCATTTTTCGGTTTTCAAAGGATGCTCAACAAGGTTGGAGATAGGCTAGTTCTAAGTGTCATTTGGTGTTGGAGAGACACTTAGAATAGTTTAGGACCTTGTTTTTCCTTTGGCCGTACTATGAAGGGGAGTGTGAACTAGTAGCTTGACTTAGGTGAGTCTAATGTGTTAGGTGTGGTGCACACTTGTCAAACTTAGCACTAGGCAGCTCAGGGACAGCCCAAAGATCGAGTGGAACAAAATTCGTTAAGATAGCATCGCGATCCGGAGTTGAGAGAGCCCTTAAAAAGGCATCGGACGCTGGCCCTGTATACATCGAACGCGTCCGATGAGTACAGGGAGTGCACAGTTGCCAGCCATGCCACATCGGACGCGCCGGTGGGGCTGTGTCGGACGCGACGCTGGCACTGTTCACTTGAGCCCGCGCATGTGAGGCATCAGATGCGACTGTAGGTGCGTCCGATGTCGTTACACAGAGATTCTAGAGAGGGCCAACGACCATCGGACGCGCCCGATGGGGTGCCATCAGACGCATGGTGCGTCCGATGTCACTGTGACGTGTGCTGTCAGAAATAGTACATGTTACCGTTGGAGGTGGCATAGGACGCGTCCGATGTGCGCGTCAGACACGTCCGATGCTCCTTTGACAGCTGAGTTTTACCCCTTCGTGAGGACTTATTTGGGGGAGTATAAATACAACTCCTACTCGTCCATTTGGGGTCTCTTGCTCATTTGATTAGCTGAGAACACCCTATGTAGTGCAAGTGAGAGCAAGAGTCTAGTGAGGTGTTTGAGATTTGATAATCGCAAGATTGGAGGCCTCATTAGTGCATAGGGAGTAGCAAGTGTGCATCCACCTTTCTCATTAGCCTTGTTTGGGTCAAGTGAGAGTTTGTGCTTGTTACTCTTGGTGATCGGCATCACCTAGACGGCTTGGTGGCGATCGGGAGCATGGTGATCATCCGGCGGAGCTTGTGGATGACCTATCTCGTGTTGTGACCGGTAGTGAGCAATTCACCGGGCCGGAGTGGCGAAGAATCAGCTCATAGTGAGCACTTGATCCTTGCGCGGATTAAGGGGGAGCGATACCCTGGTGAGGGTGCTCCAACGAGGACTAGGGGGTGTGCCGACACCACGATACATCGGGAAAAAATTCGGCTTGTTCCTTCCTCTCTTTACATTCCGCATTTACTTTGAGCAATTCAATTCTTATCATTTACATTCCTAAAATTGCCATGCTAGAGTAGGATTGAAACATAGGGTGCTAAACTTTTGTGCGTTAGAAATTAGAACACACACTTATGCACTGGGGGTGAAATGGGCTAGTAATAGGTTTTAATTCTTGCAAGAAAATTTAGAATTAGCCCAATTCACCCCCCTCTTGGGCATCTTGATCCTTTCAGAGAGTTATCATACGGGGTTCCAAACGAATACCATAGACGCAGAAATTGTGTTGGGACAGCATGCTGAAAAGCGAGCTTTTCTGCCTCGCATACCCTTATGCCCGTCGGACGACGAGATGTTCCCTTTCCAATTTAAGCGAAAGCAGTTTTCTATTCGGCTCAGCTTCGCAATGGCCGTTAACAAGGCACAGGGGCAGACTATCCCTAACGTCGGGGTATACTTGCCAGAACCAGTGTTCTCGCACGGTCAATTGTATGTAGCGTTATCAAAAGCCACAGCAAGATCGAACATTAGGATCCTGGTCGTGCCGACTACTGATAAGGACGTGAACAAGGGTTAGTACACAAAGGTTTCATCAATTAACCAAAACCAAACTAGGGCTTTCAATCTCCCCCTTTTTGGTAATTGATGACAACCTTCACAAAAATATGAAATGAATTGAAAATTTGATTTCATGTTGCTTGCCCATTTAAGATACCACATGGAGATCATTAGGATGGACAAGTTTCATGAATCAAGTTGGTATCATTAGCTCCCCCTACATATGTGCCAAGGGTTTGGTTTTTGCGAGGCTTGCACATATGCATCGGATTAGCAAGTTGGGAGAGTAATGCATACCAAGGATGTTAAGGTGTAAAGAATGGACCTTTGAAGCGTGATACCATCGGAGTGCATCCTCGAACCATCCTTAGCACCATGGTTAACTAGATACCACTTGGGAAACTTTTCAAAAAGCTTGTAACACTAGAACACCTCGTGAGATCAACATTAAAGCAAAGAGGCTCCTAGTACAACTTGAAAGCATACGGTATCTAGCTACAACCTATCCATGCTAGATGATCATTTCATCAATCAAGTCTAAACTAGCATACACCAAGCAACATACCACTTGTAAAATAAGCAACTTGTGCAAATGCAAGCAAACATATGTCAATGCACAATCGAATGCAATAATCAAGTTTATGAGCTTGCTCCCCCTACTTAGGTGCATCAAAATTCTAATTGATCCCCTTCCTTTATCATGTTTTCTTTACTCCCCCTATTTGTTGACTTTCTTCCCTTTATGTATATCTTTGTGACCAATTTCTCCCCCTTTGTCATTAA
>JAHUYU010000189.1:0-27697 GCA_030439765.1 Tripidium arundinaceum
CCAAGTCACGTCCGCCAGCTTATATCTTCGCTGGGGAACGAAACCGGGCCACCATGACTAAGCCCACTCTACTCAGCTAACTACAGCCCAAGGCCCATTACATGACACACTCCCTCCCTTAAAAGACAGCTTGTCCTCAAGCTGTGAAATCAGGAAAGCTTCGCGCCATCTGTCTCTTATCTTCCCAGGTCGCCATGGATTGAGGTAGGCCAGACCACTGAATGAGCATCTGTGGCACCGCTGTTGCTCCATGAAGTATGACTCTATTGCTGAGTATGTGCGCTGGACTGAAAACCTGCATAGGATCTGTGCAGACTGACGCCAAATCGGCAGTGACAGTAACTAATGGCGGAATGTGTTTCTTGAGCTGGGAGACGTGAACCACCAGATGAATCTTAGCGTCTGGTGGTAAGTCCAGCTTATAGGCCACTTTGCCAATACGCTGCAAGATCTGGTAAGGGCCATAGAACTTGAAAGAAAGCTTCTGGTTTGTTCGAGATGCCACTGTCGACTGAACATACGGCTGCAACCGAAGGAACACTGATTCACCCACCTGGAACTCTCTTTCAGTTCGGTTCTTATCAGCTTGGCTTTTCATCCTCTGCTGGGCTCTAGTGAGATGTTGCTTAACCAGCTGAGAGAGCATCTCTCTATCTTTTAACCACTGTTCCAAATCCGGCACAGTGCACAATTGAAGGTTAGCAATGCCTAGCTGCCGAGGTGAATACCCATAGAGGACCTCAAATGGTGACTTGCCCAGAGCTGTATGAAAGCATGTATTGTACCAAAATTCGGCCACAGAGATCCACTTACTCCACTGACGAGGGCAGGAATGAACTGTGCACCTTAGAAACCCTCCACACATTAATTCAGATGTTCCGTCTGTCCGTCAGTCTACGGATGATACGAAGAGCTCATCAGGAGCTTAGTATCAGATAAACGAAATAGCTGTTGCCAAACAACACTGGTGAAGACTCGGTCTCTGTCTGAGATAATAGCCTTTGGAAGCCCATGCAACTTGTAGACCTGATTCAAATAAATCTGTGCAATATGCAGAGCTGTGAAAGGGTGAGCAATTGGGATGAAGTGGGCATACTTCGTGAATTTGTCAATCACAACAAGCAGTGCATTGTATCTGTCAGATTGTGGCAGGACTTCAATGAAATCTAGGCTCACAATCTCCCAAGCCTGAGAAGGAACAGGTAGAGGTTCAAGAAGACCTGGGGACTTAATTCTTTCAGTTTTTGCTTGTTGGTAGATTTGACACTGCTTGACAAACTCCTCCACAAACTGTTTGAGCCCTGGCCAAGCAAACAGTTGCTTGATTCTATTGTATGTTGCTGAGATACCTGAATGCCCTGCAAGTCCACTGTGATGCAATGCTATCAGAATGTGTTGTTGAGCCAAAGCATTATTGCCCACCCATACTCTTCCTTTAAATCTGATAACACCATTTTTTAGAGAATAACCCTGCTGATTTTCAGCTGTTACTGCTAGTTCTGACAGAAGTTGCCTAGCTGTTGCATCATCACTGTAGCCCTCTTGTAACTTTTGAATCTAGCTGGGTATACATTCTGATATAGCATTGATTTCATTGGGCCATTCACACCGAGATAGTGCATCAGCAGACAACGTAGCAAACTGCAACAGGGGCGGATCCAGGATGAGGACCTCGGGGGGTGAAGATTTGAGGCTAATGGTGATTTCACAATGGTAATTTGAGGCTAATGAACAGTAATTCACAGGTGATTTAAGGCTCACGAGGGGGGCGCTTGCCCCCCCAGCCCCCCGTGGATCCGCCCCTAAACTGCATAAGGCTCTCATGAAGCTTATGGATCTTCAGTACTGCATCCAGTACAAGAAGGCATCAATAATAATGCTGCTGATGCACTATCTCGGTGTGAATGGCCCAATGAAATCAATGCTATATCAGAATGTATACCCAGCTAGATTCAAAAGTTACAAGAGGGCTACAGTGATGATGCAACAGCTAGGCAACTTCTGTCAGAACTAGCAGTAACAGCTGAAAATCAGCAGGGTTATTCTCTAAAAAATGGTGTTATCAGATTTAAAGGAAGAGTATGGGTGGGCAATAATGCTTTGGCTCAACAACACATTCTGATAGCATTGCATCACAGTGGACTTGCAGGGCATTCAGGTATCTCAGCAACATACAATAGAATCAAGCAACTGTTTGCTTGGCCAGGGCTCAAACAGTTTGTGGAGGAGTTTGTCAAGCAGTGTCAAATCTACCAACAAGCAAAAACTGAAAGAATTAAGTCCCCAGGTCTTCTTGAACCTCTACCTGTTCCTTCTCAGGCTTGGGAGATTGTGAGCCTAGATTTCATTGAAGTCCTGCCACAATCTGACAGATACAATGCACTGCTTGTTGTGATTGACAAATTCACGAAGTATGCCCACTTCATCCCAATTGCTCACCCTTTCACAGCTCTGCATATTGCACAGATTTATTTGAATCAGGTCTACAAGTTGCATGGGCTTCCAAAGGCTATTATCTCAGACAGAGACCGAGTCTTCACCAGTGTTGTTTGGCAACAGCTATTTCGTTTATCTGATACTAAGCTCCTGATGAGCTCTTCGTATCATCCGTAGACTGACGGACAGACGGAACATCTGAATTAATGTGTGGAGGGGTTTCTAAGGTGCACAGTTCATTCCTGCCCTCGTCAGTGGAGTAAGTGGATCTCTGTGGCCGAATTTTGGTACAATACATGCTTTCATACAGCTCTGGGCAAGTCACCATTTGAGGTCCTCTATGGGTATTCACCTCGGCAGCTAGGCATTGCTAACCTTCAATTGTGCACTGTGCCGGATTTGGAACAGTGGTTAAAAGATAGAGAGATGCTCTCTCAGCTGGTTAAGCAACATCTCACTAGAGCCCAGCAGAGGATGAAAAGCCAAGCTGATAAGAACCGAACTGAAAGAGAGTTCCAGGTGGGTGAATCAGTGTTCCTTCGGTTGCAGCCGTATGTTCAGTCGACAGTGGCATCTCGAACAAACCAGAAGCTTTCTTTCAAGTTCTATGGCCCTTACCAGATCTTGCAGCGTATTGGCAAAGTGGCCTATAAGCTGGACTTACCACCAGACGCTAAGATTCATCTGGTGGTTCACGTCTCCCAGCTCAAGAAACACATTCCGCCATTAGTTACTGTCACTGCCGATTTGGCGTCAGTCTGCACAGATCCTATGCAGGTTTTCAGTCCAGCGCACATACTCAGCAATAGAGTCATACTTCATGGAGCAACAGCGGTGCCACAGATGCTCATTCAGTGGTCTGGCCTACCTCAATCCATGGCGACCTGGGAAGATAAGAGACAGATGGCGCGAAGCTTTCCTGATTTCACAGCTTGAGGACAAGCTGTCTTTTAAGGGAGGGAGTGTGTCATGTAATGGGCCTTGGGCTGTAGTTAGCTGAGTAGAGTGGGCTTAGTCATGGTGGCCCGGTTTCGTTCCCCAGCGAAGATATAAGCTGGCGGACGTGACTTGGGATGTAAGAAAGAACAGATTCATTTCCTAACTGACAAACGGCCTTTGTCACCGTCCTCGCCCACGGGTTCCAGCCATATTCATCCTTCCTCAGCTCTGTTCTTGCTAATCTACCCCAAATCCATGCTATTCCCGACCTAAATTCCCTCTAGTTATCGGTTCCCATAACATCTTGGCCGCCTAGATCGCTTGCACGGTGACGAGCCACGCATTGCAGCGTCACTGAACCCCTCCTAGGCAATGAGCGACCCGGGCCAGCGCAGGACGGCACCCTCCTTGCCGCAGATGGCGGCGTAGACGCAAAGGCTGGAGACCAAGTTCCTAGAGCTCCGCGGGGAGAATCCCAAGATGGGTGGGGCGGTGCACGGACCAGGTGACGGCGCCCACTCGGCTGGGGTGGTGGGGTGGGAGCGGCATCGGCACTTCGACCGCAAGCGAGGAGAGCAGTTGGGGAGGTGGGTTATGGGTTTTGTGCATGGGGACTCGGGGTGGTCAAGGAAGCGGGAGTGTGCCCGTAGCGGTGGCTTTTCAGCTTTTTGCCATGGGTTTCGGACTTTGGACTTCAAAGAATTCTCTTTCTTCTTTCCACTCTAGGCTAGTGATGACATGGTATTTTTTAGTGTGAGTTTTGTTCAATATAAAGTATTGGCATAAGTCTTTGTTTTATATTTTTTTAAGAGAAGTATTGATTTTTTAGTACTTTTTAGTGATAATTGGAAAATCTTCTATACAGAATTCATAGGTGAAATTTTTAACCAGCTTTAGATTAGCATACGTTACTATGAAGTTATAGAAAGTCACATAACATAGACTCAAAGTCGCAACTCTCCAAAATAAGTTACAACAGCCACAAGATATTGTGTCGTAACGTGATAGCTAACTCACATGACTATCTCTTTCCACGACACTCAAAACAGTTACCGTTGTCAAATCACGTTGTGTGAAGGTTCTCATACTCCGGCATCAATTTATAAGTCCTATCATTCTCTTTGTAAATGTGATCTCATAGTTTGAGTGTGAAGTGTAAGCTTTATATGTCATAGGATTTACTACCAGAGTAGTGTTGTTAATATGTTTGCAAAAATATTTTATGTTTATCAATTCTGTCATATTAGGAGTACACAATTATAGGAAAAATCTAGAAAAAAGATAAAATATAAAGCCTAAATTAGCCAAATATCATAAAAGTAGTAAAACGAGGAGATCTATGTACTGTTAAGTATGGAAAGTAAAAAGGGAAAAGATTTTACCTTAAAAGAAAAGCATAAATATAATAAAGTCTTTAATTTCTACACGATTATTGGGAAACGGAAGGTTGTTCCCTCTGGATAGAGAGGACAATGTCCCATATATCCTAGAAGCTCACGCCTATGGTCTGAAGGCCTACGCGGGAGAAGCATGAGGCTAAGAGTGTGGTGTGGCTCCCTATCAGAGAAAAGGGGGATGGGAGCAGGAGAAGCATGAGGCTAATACAGTGGGCTGGCTTCCCATGAGAGAAAAGGCAGGGAGGGGGCTGCCTTCCTATCAGAGAAAAGGCGGAGAGCCTTATGCCTACAAGCCTCTACTTTCAAGTCTATCTTTTGGACATGTTTGAATAAGAACGTGTTGAGTTGATCCTTAGAGACAAAGAGTGAAACATCTCCTTTTTAGAACCATTTAAATAGTAAAATAAATAAATATCTTTTGCATAAAATCCTAAATCATATGCTAGGGATTTATAGTTTAACATATGTTTAAAATTATAAACATAAAATGCATACATATTTGAGGTGTCATCATCCCTAGGCTCTCTTGAGCTTAGGATGTAGACCCATCACTCACTCAACCATCATGCTCGAAGTCATACTCGGGCTTACCTGAAACTAAGACATTTCAGTATGATTTGCATTGGCCAACATCCCACATGTGGTTTCTTGTGCTTTGTGGACCGTAGTATGCAAGGGTAAGTCCTACCACTTGGCTCTGAGTTAGTTTAACATTAACAAGCGTGTAGTATAAGTATATCGAGGTACCATCTTTACCTCCTTATATACATCCACCCCATCCTACACTTACACTTCTCATTCATTCTCCTTACCGCGACAATCTCTAGTCAGAAAGGAAATCTTTTGCCCTTTCTCACCTCAATGGCCTCAAGCTGGACCATAGCCAACTAGAGGAAGAAAAGCAAATGATGTTGACTAGTCAGTGTCAAGTAGCAACATAGGAATGTCTTTAATTGTAGACGTTGCTATACGTATAGGTTTGACTCTATAGATGTGTACACTTACACCCACAAGGGCGCCATCGCTAGTGGAGCCTCACCTAGGTCATCTATGGATGGAAAACTAGCTATTGTGATACCACTCTGAACACATCCCAGATGCTTATGCATAGACGCGTGAAATGCCTGACTATGAGGAAGTTGAGGCCTATTGTGATTAGGGAATCTGGCATAGTGGTGCTTGTCGTAAGCACCAGTGGTGACATCATCAATCTCGAGATCTGTCGGCTTAGTTTTTCAGAGATGCTCAGACCTAGAAAAAGTCCTAGGTGAAAGTTGTGGTGAACTAAGTGATTCATTCGATGAGATTAAGTAAGTCAAGATTTATTTTGGCTGCACTTTATGGGTCAGTTTGGTAGGGCTCTGGCTCCTCTCGTGGAGCAACTTCTTTGGTGGAGTTAAAGTTGTTTTATAAAACGTTTGGCAAAAATGGCTCTAGTGGCAATTTTGTAACAATCTGTGTCAAGTTTTTGAGGAGTCAGGAGATTACCGTTTGACATGGGTCCATGTCAATAGCCACAAGAAGCCGGAGCCATGCCAAAGGGGCCCTAATTCACCCTAATCTGGTGTATTAAGGTGGAAAATTAACTAATTTTCTAATGTACATATGAACTGGGATGGATTATAGTGCAACCAAACAAGGTCTAATTGTTGTAGATAGGGGTGGGCAAAATACATGATACCTAATCTCAAAACCCAAATTACCCGAACTAAATGCGAGGTTTTAAAGTTACTATCTAAAATTATGATCGGGTATTTCGAGTTCGGGTAATTTGGGTTTTGAGATTAGGTATCATGTATTTTGCCCACCCCTATCTACAACAATTAGACCTTGTTTGGTTGCACTATAATCCATCCCAGTTCATATGTACATTAGAAAATTAGTTAATTTTCCACCTTAATACACCAGATTAGGGTGAATTAGGGCCCCTTTGGCATGGCTCCGGCTTCTTGTGGCTATTGACATGGACCCATGTCAAACGGTAATCTCCTGACTCCTCAAAAACTTGACACAGATTGTTACAAAATTGCCACTAGAGCCATTTTTGCCAAACGTTTTATAAAACAACTTTAACTCCACCAAAGAAGTTGCTCCACGAGAGGAGCCAGAGCCCTACCAAACTGACCCATAAAGTGCAGCCAAAATAAATCTTGACTTACTTAATCTCATCGAATGAATCACTTAGTTCACCACAACTTTCACCTAGGACTTTTTCTAGGTCTGAGCATCTCTGAAAAACTAAGCCGACAGATCTCGAGATTGATGATGTCACCACTGGTGCTTACGACAAGCACCACTATGCCAGATTCCCTAATCACAATAGGCCTCAACTTCCTCATAGTCAGGCATTTCACGCGTCTATGCATAAGCATCTGGATGTGTTCAGAGTGGTATCACAATAGCTAGTTTTCCATCCATAGATGACCTAGGTGAGGCTCCACTAGCGATGGCGCCCTTGTGGGTGTAAGTGTACACATCTATAGAGTCAAACCTATACGTATAGCAACGTCTACAATTAAAGACATTCCTATGTTGCTACTTGACACTGACTAGTCAACATCATTTGCTTTTCTTCCTCTAGTTGGCTATGGTCCAGCTTGAGGCCATTGAGGTGAGAAAGGGCAAAAGATTTCCTTTCTGACTAGAGATTGTCGCGGTAAGGAGAATGAATGAGAAGTGTAAGTGTAGGATGGGTGGATGTATATAAGGAGGTAAAGATGGTACCTCGATATACTTATACTACACGCTTGTTAATGTTAAACTAACTCAGAGCCAAGTGGTAGGACTTACCCTTGCATACTACGGTCCACAAAGCACAAGAAACCACATGTGGGATGTTGGCCAATGCAAATCATACTGAAATGTCTTAGTTTCAGGTAAGCCCGAGTATGACTTCGAGCATGATGGTTGAGTGAGTGATGGGTCTACATCCTAAGCTCAAGAGAGCCTAGGGATGATGACACCTCAAATATGTATGCATTTTATGTTTATAATTTTAAACATATGTTAAACTATAAATCCCTAGCATATGATTTAGGATTTTATGCAAAAGATATTTATTTATTTTACTATTTAAATGGTTCTAAAAGGAGATGTTTCACTCTTTGTCTCTAAGGATCAACTCAACACGTTCTTATTCAAACATGTCCAAAAGATAGACTTGAAAGTAGAGGCTTGTAGGCATAAGGCTCTCCGCCTTTTCTCTGATAGGAAGGCAGCCCCCTCCCTGCCTTTTCTCTCATGGGAAGCCAGCCCACTGTATTAGCCTCATGCTTCTCCTGCTCCCATCCCCCTTTTCTCTGATAGGGAGCCACACCACACTCTTAGCCTCATGCTTCTCCCGCGTAGGCCTTCAGACCATAGGCGTGAGCTTCTAGGATATATGGGACATTGTCCTCTCTATCCAGAGGGAACAACCTTCCGTTTCCCAATAATCGTGTAGAAATTAAAGACTTTATTATATTTATGCTTTTCTTTTAAGGTAAAATCTTTTCCCTTTTTACTTTCCATACTTAACAGTACATAGATCTCCTCGTTTTACTACTTTTATGATATTTGGCTAATTTAGGCTTTATATTTTATCTTTTTTCTAGATTTTTCCTATAATTGTGTACTCCTAATATGACAGAATTGATAAACATAAAATATTTTTGCAAACATATTAACAACACTACTCTGGTAGTAAATCCTATGACATATAAAGCTTACACTTCACACTCAAACTATGAGATCACATTTACAAAGAGAATGATAGGACTTATAAATTGATGCCGGAGTATGAGAACCTTCACACAACGTGATTTGACAACGGTAACTGTTTTGAGTGTCGTGGAAAGAGATAGTCATGTGAGTTAGCTATCACGTTACGACACAATATCTTGTGGCTGTTGTAACTTATTTTGGAGAGTTGCGACTTTGAGTCTATGTTATGTGACTTTCTATAACTTCATAGTAACGTATGCTAATCTAAAGCTGGTTAAAAATTCACCTATGAATTCTGTATAGAAGATTTTCCAATTATCACTAAAAAGTACTAAAAAATCAATACTTCTCTTAAAAAAAATATAAAACAAAGACTTATGCCAATACTTTATATTGAACAAAACTCACACTAAAAAATACCATGTCATCACTAGCCTAGAGTGGAAAGAAGAAAGAGAATTCTTTGAAGTCCAAAGTCCGAAACCCATGGCAAAAAGCTGAAAAGCCACCGCTACGGGCACACTCCGCTTCCTTGACCACCCGAGTCCCATGCACAAAACCCATAACCCACCTCCCCAACTGCTCTCCTCGCTTGCGGTCGAAGTGCCGATGCCGCTCCCACCCCACCACCCCAGCCGAGTGGCGCCGTCACCTGGTCCGTGCACCGCCCCACCACCATCTTGGGATTCTCCCCGCGGAGCTCTAGGAACTTGGTCTCCAGCCTTTGCGTCTACGCCGCCATCTGCGGCAAGGAGGGTGCCGTCCTGCGCTGGCCCGGGTCGCTCATTGCCTAGGAGGGGTTCAGTGACGCCTGCAATGCGTGGCTCGTCACCGTGCAAGCGATCTAGGCGGCCAAGATGTTATGGGAACCGATAACTAGAAGGGAATTTAGGTCGGAATAGCATGGATTTGGGGTAGATTAGCAAGAACAGAGCTGAGGAAGGATGAATATGGCTGGAACCCGTGGGCGAGGACGGTGACAAAGGCCGTTTGTCAGTTAGGAAATGAATCTGTTCTTTCTTACATCCCAAGTCACGTCCGCCAGCTTATATCTTCGCTGGGGAACGAAACCGGGCCACCATGACTAAGCCCACTCTACTCAGCTAACTACAGCCCAAGGCCCATTACATGACACACTCCCTCCCTTAAAAGACAGCTTGTCCTCAAGCTGTGAAATCAGGAAAGCTTCGCGCCATCTGTCTCTTATCTTCCCAGGTCGCCATGGATTGAGGTAGGCCAGACCACTGAATGAGCATCTGTGGCACCGCTGTTGCTCCATGAAGTATGACTCTATTGCTGAGTATGTGCGCTGGACTGAAAACCTGCATAGGATCTGTGCAGACTGACGCCAAATCGGCAGTGACAGTAACTAATGGCGGAATGTGTTTCTTGAGCTGGGAGACGTGAACCACCAGATGAATCTTAGCGTCTGGTGGTAAGTCCAGCTATAGGCCACTTTGCCAATACGCTGCAAGATCTGGTAAGGGCCATAGAACTTGAAAGAAAGCTTCTGGTTTGTTCGAGATGCCACTGTCGACTGAACATACGGCTGCAACCGAAGGAACACTGATTCACCCACCTGGAACTCTCTTTCAGTTCGGTTCTTATCAGCTTGGCTTTTCATCCTCTGCTGGGCTCTAGTGAGATGTTGCTTAACCAGCTGAGAGCATCTCTCTATCTTTTAACCACTGTTCCAAATCCGGCACAGTGCACAATTGAAGGTTAGCAATGCCTAGCTGCCGAGGTGAATACCATAGAGGACCTCAAATGGTGACTTGCCCAGAGCTGTATGAAAGCATGTATTGTACCAAAATTCGGCCACAGAGATCCACTTACTCCACTGACGAGGGCAGGAATGAACTGTGCACCTTAGAAACCCCTCCACACATTAATTCAGATGTTCCGTCTGTCCGTCAGTCTACGGATGATACGAAGAGCTCATCAGGAGCTTAGTATCAGATAAACGAAATAGCTGTTGCCAAACAACACTGGTGAAGACTCGGTCTCTGTCTGAGATAATAGCCTTTGGAAGCCCATGCAACTTGTAGACCTGATTCAAATAAATCTGTGCAATATGCAGAGCTGTGAAAGGGTGAGCAATTGGGATGAAGTGGGCATACTTCGTGAATTTGTCAATCACAACAAGCAGTGCATTGTATCTGTCAGATTGTGGCAGGACTTCAATGAAATCTAGGCTCACAATCTCCCAAGCCTGAGAAGGAACAGGTAGAGGTTCAAGAAGACCTGGGGACTTAATTCTTTCAGTTTTGCTTGTTGGTAGATTTGACACTGCTTGACAAACTCCTCCACAAACTGTTTGAGCCCTGGCCAAGCAAACAGTTGCTTGATTCTATTGTATGTTGCTGAGATACCTGAATGCCCTGCAAGTCCACTGTGATGCAATGCTATCAGAATGTGTTGTTGAGCCAAAGCATTATTGCCCACCCATACTCTTCCTTTAAATCTGATAACACCATTTTTTAGAGAATAACCCTGCTGATTTTCAGCTGTTACTGCTAGTTCTGACAGAAGTTGCCTAGCTGTTGCATCATCACTGTAGCCCTCTTGTAACTTTTGAATCTAGCTGGGTATACATTCTGATATAGCATTGATTTCATTGGGCCATTCACACCGAGATAGTGCATCAGCAGCATTATTATTGATGCCCTTCTTGTACTGGATGCAGTACTGAAGATCCATAAGCTTCATGAGAGCCTTATGCAGTTTAGGGGCGGATCCACGGGGGGCTGGGGGGGCAAGCGCCCCCCTCGTGAGCCTTAAATCACCTGTGAATTACTGTTCATTAGCCTCAAATTACCATTGTGAAATCACCATTAGCCTCAAATCTTCACCCCCCGAGGTCCTCATCCTGGATCCGCCCCTGTTGCAGTTTGCTACGTTGTCTGCTAGTTTACAGAATGCATGCATCGCAATGCATCCCTGGTGGCCGCAAGGGCATGCGAAAATTCCGCTTTGATCCCATCAGGCTTGTTACCTTATATAATAAGTTACAACTCATATATATCACGTTGTCAAAAAAAAAAAATTAGTCGACCACATGCATTGCCGCATTGAAGTAGATGCAGATGCATAGTAGGATAGGAGGATGCGGCGTGCTCGACTAATTTTTTTTTTTTGACAACGTGATATATATGAGTTGTAACTTATTATATAAGGTAACAAGCCTGATGGGATCAAAGCGGAATTTTCGCATGCCCTTGCGGCCACCAGGGATGCATTGCGATGCATGCATTCTGTAAACTAGCAGACAACGTAGCAAACTGCAACAGGGGCGGATCCAGGATGAGGACCTCGGGGGGTGAAGATTTGAGGCTAATGGTGATTTCACAATGGTAATTTGAGGCTAATGAACAGTAATTCACAGGTGATTTAAGGCTCACGAGGGGGGCGCTTGCCCCCCCAGCCCCCCGTGGATCCGCCCCTAAACTGCATAAGGCTCTCATGAAGCTTATGGATCTTCAGTACTGCATCCAGTACAAGAAGGGCATCAATAATAATGCTGCTGATGCACTATCTCGGTGTGAATGGCCCAATGAAATCAATGCTATATCAGAATGTATACCCAGCTAGATTCAAAAGTTACAAGAGGGCTACAGTGATGATGCAACAGCTAGGCAACTTCTGTCAGAACTAGCAGTAACAGCTGAAAATCAGCAGGGTTATTCTCTAAAAAATGGTGTTATCAGATTTAAAGGAAGAGTATGGGTGGGCAATAATGCTTTGGCTCAACAACACATTCTGATAGCATTGCATCACAGTGGACTTGCAGGGCATTCAGGTATCTCAGCAACATACAATAGAATCAAGCAACTGTTTGCTTGGCCAGGGCTCAAACAGTTTGTGGAGGAGTTTGTCAAGCAGTGTCAAATCTACCAACAAGCAAAAACTGAAAGAATTAAGTCCCCAGGTCTTCTTGAACCTCTACCTGTTCCTTCTCAGGCTTGGGAGATTGTGAGCCTAGATTTCATTGAAGTCCTGCCACAATCTGACAGATACAATGCACTGCTTGTTGTGATTGACAAATTCACGAAGTATGCCCACTTCATCCCAATTGCTCACCCTTTCACAGCTCTGCATATTGCACAGATTTATTTGAATCAGGTCTACAAGTTGCATGGGCTTCCAAAGGCTATTATCTCAGACAGAGACCGAGTCTTCACCAGTGTTGTTTGGCAACAGCTATTTCGTTTATCTGATACTAAGCTCCTGATGAGCTCTTCGTATCATCCGTAGACTGACGGACAGACGGAACATCTGAATTAATGTGTGGAGGGGTTTCTAAGGTGCACAGTTCATTCCTGCCCTCGTCAGTGGAGTAAGTGGATCTCTGTGGCCGAATTTTGGTACAATACATGCTTTCATACAGCTCTGGGCAAGTCACCATTTGAGGTCCTCTATGGGTATTCACCTCGGCAGCTAGGCATTGCTAACCTTCAATTGTGCACTGTGCCGGATTTGGAACAGTGGTTAAAAGATAGAGAGATGCTCTCTCAGCTGGTTAAGCAACATCTCACTAGAGCCCAGCAGAGGATGAAAAGCCAAGCTGATAAGAACCGAACTGAAAGAGAGTTCCAGGTGGGTGAATCAGTGTTCCTTCGGTTGCAGCCGTATGTTCAGTCGACAGTGGCATCTCGAACAAACCAGAAGCTTTCTTTCAAGTTCTATGGCCCTTACCAGATCTTGCAGCGTATTGGCAAAGTGGCCTATAAGCTGGACTTACCACCAGACGCTAAGATTCATCTGGTGGTTCACGTCTCCCAGCTCAAGAAACACATTCCGCCATTAGTTACTGTCACTGCCGATTTGGCGTCAGTCTGCACAGATCCTATGCAGGTTTTCAGTCCAGCGCACATACTCAGCAATAGAGTCATACTTCATGGAGCAACAGCGGTGCCACAGATGCTCATTCAGTGGTCTGGCCTACCTCAATCCATGGCGACCTGGGAAGATAAGAGACAGATGGCGCGAAGCTTTCCTGATTTCACAGCTTGAGGACAAGCTGTCTTTTAAGGGAGGGAGTGTGTCATGTAATGGGCCTTGGGCTGTAGTTAGCTGAGTAGAGTGGGCTTAGTCATGGTGGCCCGGTTTCGTTCCCCAGCGAAGATATAAGCTGGCGGACGTGACTTGGGATGTAAGAAAGAACAGATTCATTTCCTAACTGACAAACGGCCTTTGTCACCGTCCTCGCCCACGGGTTCCAGCCATATTCATCCTTCCTCAGCTCTGTTCTTGCTAATCTACCCCAAATCCATGCTATTCCCGACCTAAATTCCCTTCTAGTTATCGGTTCCCATAACATCTTGGCCGCCTAGATCGCTTGCACGGTGACGAGCCACGCATTGCAGGCGTCACTGAACCCCTCCTAGGCAATGAGCGACCCGGGCCAGCGCAGGACGGCACCCTCCTTGCCGCAGATGGCGGCGTAGACGCAAAGGCTGGAGACCAAGTTCCTAGAGCTCCGCGGGGAGAATCCCAAGATGGTGGTGGGGCGGTGCACGGACCAGGTGACGGCGCCCACTCGGCTGGGGTGGTGGGGTGGGAGCGGCATCGGCACTTCGACCGCAAGCGAGGAGAGCAGTTGGGGAGGTGGGTTATGGGTTTTGTGCATGGGGACTCGGGGTGGTCAAGGAAGCGGGAGTGTGCCCGTAGCGGTGGCTTTTCAGCTTTTTGCCATGGGTTTCGGACTTTGGACTTCAAAGAATTCTCTTTCTTCTTTCCACTCTAGGCTAGTGATGACATGGTATTTTTTAGTGTGAGTTTTGTTCAATATAAAGTATTGGCATAAGTCTTTGTTTTATATTTTTTTTAAGAGAAGTATTGATTTTTTAGTACTTTTTTAGTGATAATTGGAAAATCTTCTATACAGAATTCATAGGTGAAATTTTTAACCAGCTTTAGATTAGCATACGTTACTATGAAGTTATAGAAAGTCACATAACATAGACTCAAAGTCGCAACTCTCCAAAATAAGTTACAACAGCCACAAGATATTGTGTCGTAACGTGATAGCTAACTCACATGACTATCTCTTTCCACGACACTCAAAACAGTTACCGTTGTCAAATCACGTTGTGTGAAGGTTCTCATACTCCGGCATCAATTTATAAGTCCTATCATTCTCTTTGTAAATGTGATCTCATAGTTTGAGTGTGAAGTGTAAGCTTTATATGTCATAGGATTTACTACCAGAGTAGTGTTGTTAATATGTTTGCAAAAATATTTTATGTTTATCAATTCTGTCATATTAGGAGTACACAATTATAGGAAAAATCTAGAAAAAAGATAAAATATAAAGCCTAAATTAGCCAAATATCATAAAAGTAGTAAAACGAGGAGATCTATGTACTGTTAAGTATGGAAAGTAAAAAGGGAAAAGATTTTACCTTAAAAGAAAAGCATAAATATAATAAAGTCTTTAATTTCTACACGATTATTGGGAAACGGAAGGTTGTTCCCTCTGGATAGAGAGGACAATGTCCCATATATCCTAGAAGCTCACGCCTATGGTCTGAAGGCCTACGCGGGAGAAGCATGAGGCTAAGAGTGTGGTGTGGCTCCCTATCAGAGAAAAGGGGGATGGGAGCAGGAGAAGCATGAGGCTAATACAGTGGGCTGGCTTCCCATGAGAGAAAAGGCAGGGAGGGGGCTGCCTTCCTATCAGAGAAAAGGCGGAGAGCCTTATGCCTACAAGCCTCTACTTTCAAGTCTATCTTTTGGACATGTTTGAATAAGAACGTGTTGAGTTGATCCTTAGAGACAAAGAGTGAAACATCTCCTTTTTAGAACCATTTAAATAGTAAAATAAATAAATATCTTTTGCATAAAATCCTAAATCATATGCTAGGGATTTATAGTTTAACATATGTTTAAAATTATAAACATAAAATGCATACATATTTGAGGTGTCATCATCCCTAGGCTCTCTTGAGCTTAGGATGTAGACCCATCACTCACTCAACCATCATGCTCGAAGTCATACTCGGGCTTACCTGAAACTAAGACATTTCAGTATGATTTGCATTGGCCAACATCCCACATGTGGTTTCTTGTGCTTTGTGGACCGTAGTATGCAAGGGTAAGTCCTACCACTTGGCTCTGAGTTAGTTTAACATTAACAAGCGTGTAGTATAAGTATATCGAGGTACCATCTTTACCTCCTTATATACATCCACCCATCCTACACTTACACTTCTCATTCATTCTCCTTACCGCGACAATCTCTAGTCAGAAAGGAAATCTTTTGCCCTTTCTCACCTCAATGGCCTCAAGCTGGACCATAGCCAACTAGAGGAAGAAAAGCAAATGATGTTGACTAGTCAGTGTCAAGTAGCAACATAGGAATGTCTTTAATTGTAGACGTTGCTATACGTATAGGTTTGACTCTATAGATGTGTACACTTACACCCACAAGGGCGCCATCGCTAGTGGAGCCTCACCTAGGTCATCTATGGATGGAAAACTAGCTATTGTGATACCACTCTGAACACATCCCAGATGCTTATGCATAGACGCGTGAAATGCCTGACTATGAGGAAGTTGAGGCCTATTGTGATTAGGGAATCTGGCATAGTGGTGCTTGTCGTAAGCACCAGTGGTGACATCATCAATCTCGAGATCTGTCGGCTTAGTTTTTCAGAGATGCTCAGACCTAGAAAAAGTCCTAGGTGAAAGTTGTGGTGAACTAAGTGATTCATTCGATGAGATTAAGTAAGTCAAGATTTATTTTGGCTGCACTTTATGGGTCAGTTTGGTAGGGCTCTGGCTCCTCTCGTGGAGCAACTTCTTTGGTGGAGTTAAAGTTGTTTTATAAAACGTTTGGCAAAAATGGCTCTAGTGGCAATTTTGTAACAATCTGTGTCAAGTTTTTGAGGAGTCAGGAGATTACCGTTTGACATGGGTCCATGTCAATAGCCACAAGAAGCCGGAGCCATGCCAAAGGGGCCCTAATTCACCCTAATCTGGTGTATTAAGGTGGAAAATTAACTAATTTTCTAATGTACATATGAACTGGGATGGATTATAGTGCAACCAAACAAGGTCTAATTGTTGTAGATAGGGGTGGGCAAAATACATGATACCTAATCTCAAAACCCAAATTACCCGAACTCGAAATACCCGATCATAATTTTAGATAGTAACTTTAAAACCTCGCATTTAGTTCGGGTAATGTTCCCCGATACCCGAACTATCTGAATTAAACGAAATATCTCAAATTTTCACTCTTCTATTCCTAATATGAATATATGAAGTGGTTCAATGCAATATAAATCTATTATTTGATATGGATCAATGTAGATCTATGCTAGCTTGATAAAAAGATTTGTTGTTGATCGATGTGAAGGCATGAAGTGATTTGAAAGATTGTTGTTTATTGCTTTAAAATGCTAATGGAATTCTGTTAAAATTGTTGGTTTTGTCAATTTCGGGAATATTGGATAAAACTCAAACATGAATTCTCAGGTACCTAAAATTTTAGGTAATGCTTTTCCGGGGACAACATTGGGTAGAAATTTCAAATACTCGAATTATTCGACCTAAAATTTTCGGAGTATATGCCCACCCCTAGTTGTAGATGGGTAAGGCAAAAAAAACATTTGGCATGTGGTGAGATCCCATGACAAGTTTCGGACCACTGTATCACCTGGTGTCCAGTGACGTTCGAATTTTACAGTTTTTTGCCTTCTTGTATGTAAGGAAATGGACCCCATGGGCCATTTAAGTTTGGATTTTGGTGTTTGATGAACAGCATAACCATTTGAACTCATATTGTTTGCTAGTATACAAGGTTTAGTTCAAATGGATGCAAGATGGAATTGGACTTAGGCAAAGAGGTGATCTGGATGATCAACACCTCAAGCAAGAAATTAGAAGCTATGTCGAAGACCTGCAAGACATGCTAGAAGTCTAAGACACCAAGAAGTAGAAGCCCGGATGCAAATACACAAACAATGTTGAAGCCACTCAAGCCGAGATAAAAAGGTGGATGAATTGAAATTGTCTCATGATTTTGGATCTGCTCAAATTAACATGATACCAGTTCAAAGCTATAGAGCTTTTCATTAGCTTTCCAAAAAGTTCAAGATTATCAAAATCGGAGTACGGAGCTAAAAGTTATGCCCAAAATACAAAAGTGTGTCATGCTGGAATTGGGCAGTGGACAGTCCGATGCTCACACCTTTTGTCCGATGCTCATTGAACTAAAATGAATAGTGGCACATTATAGTCCAATGCAAAACACCTATTTGTCCAATGCTCATGAAATTTGTCCGGTGCTCACAGAAAAGGTTGTCACGGCTAGTAACAGATAGTTTTTAGAGTTAGGGCTATTTATACCCACTGTTCGCGTACACGGCCGTTTAGCCCATGTACACGCCGTGTACACGCTACACGGTGGCTTACCGTGTCCGTTTAATCAGCCGTTTATCCCGTTTAATCACCGTTTAGTCCGTTTAAATGGCCGTTTAGTCCGAATAAATATCTAAACAGTAGGTGACCATTTAGTTCAATTAAACGTTTAGGGTAACATTGTTTATACCCCCTCCATTCAGCCAAGAAAGGGGTGCTACAGTTGAGGGAAGTGTGTGGAGAGTTGAGGCTCATCCATTTGTGCTTTAACCACCAAAGTGCTTAAGGAAATGTTAGGTGATTAGAGTAGGTGCTTTGCGAAGTTCTTAGGCTAGTTAGACCACCGCTAATGCGCTTGCTCTAGGTTTAGGCCTAGTGTTTAGTGAGGTTTGCATATCTTTTACGACTCGGTGCTTGCACGCACCATTGTTGTACATCGAAGAGGCTTGTAGTCTTGCCAGACCACACCAACCACGTTTGTGGTGTGGCCGCCACCGTGTACTAGAAGGAATGAGGCCCGCGGCGATTTGGCTAGAAGCTCGATAGTGAAGACGACGGGGAGCGGTCTAGGAGAGGCCATCTTGGAGACCCGCTTGCGCGTGGGGAAGGCCTGGGGGCTATCCACAGAGTTACCCAACCAGGAGTTTGGCCCTTGCGAGGGGCTCCAACGAGGACTAGAGGGAAGCATGAGCTTCTCGATACCTCGATAAAATACCGGAGTCACCAATGGGAGTTTGCATCTCTATCGCCCTTTTACCTTCCGCATTTATGTTATGTACCTTGGTTGTGTGCTTACTTTCCTAGCTTAGTTTGATAGACTAGTTGATAGGATTGGAACCTAGGGTGCATAGCTCTTTTGCGGTAGAGATAGCAACACACCTTGCAAAACCTTAGTTGCACATCTAGATAGATTATTTGTTGCATAGGTTTTGACAGGTTGAAATTAGAGAGGCCTAGTTAGAAGTAGTTTTTAACTCTTAGGCGTCACGGTCCATCATTTATTAGGGCAAGTATATTAGTATGGTCTCATATAATATCGCGTAATCATGAGACAATTGAACAACCAACTCATGCAATGGATGGAATTTTAAGTTGTCTTATACTAATTCAATTATCCTTAATTTGTACAATCAACCAATGGAAGTTTGAGTTGTATGGCAACAATAGATTGTACAATGGTGAAATAGTTGCCTCATAATCCTAATTTTTTTCTCATGAGACAGTTGCTTCATGGGACAACCACCTCTTTCTCTCATCTCCCCCCCCCCTCTCTGTTCCATGTCATTAAAAGTCGTGCACAACATTACATTTGACCGCTGGCATGTAGCAATGTACCTGCCCTAATTTATGTATTCGATTTCTTTTATTTGTCTTTGGTCGATGTGATATGTTTTTTTGGCATATTTGGGTGTCCCTGGTGGGATGTGTTGTGGGTTAGTGTCGACGATATGAGGTCGGCAGTCTACCGAGGGGTATGCCCGTGGTAGTAGATTGTTTGGTGGAGGTGCGCGTGAACAGGAACTAGATGGGGAACACAAGCACCGAGACAAGAGATTTAGACAGGTTCAGGCCGTCGATTATACGTAATACCCTAGTCCTGGGTTCGGTGGTTTGTATTGTTTGTGGTTGGAATAATAAGATGATTTTTGAGGGGGTCCCCTACCCGCCTTATATAGCCTGGGGGTAGGGTTACAAGTCAGTTAGATCTAAATCTAATCAGGTAAGCAATAATCTTTACAAGGATTCTAATATTCGGTATATCCTAACAGATCAATCATAATCTACAGGATATCTCCTTGATAACTTACGGCGTGCGCCGAGAAGTGCCGTGCACCGCAAGTCTTCATCTTGTGGGCTGGACCGTCCATGATGGAACAACCCATGTATTGTGCCGTGGGTACCCGGGGTTGGACCCCCCACAGCTAGTCCTCGAGCGCCTTGTATCCGTTTGGCAACACTGTCTTGACCAAGTCCGAGCAATCCAGAAAGAAGCCGATCAGTTTAACTGTTGATCCAAGTGGAAGTAATTGAAGCTGACCAGTTTAACTGGTTATCAGATCAGTACAAACGTAAGCCAACCAGTTTAACTGATCAACAAACCGATGAAAACAAGCACCGACCAGTTTAACTGGTTAGCTAACCTCGGAGTTAATCAAGTAAGGATTGCCAATAGGATGTAAGGAGCTCAAGATTAAAATTTGAAAATTCTTCATCTTAGATGAAGTGTAGCCACTTAGACTCCGTTTGCGAGATCGGATGATTATCATCCATGACTTAGTCAATAAGGAGGGTAAAATCAAGAAAAAAGCACTACATTCACCGCCAGGTGAAGTGTAGCCACTTAGTCCCCGAGCCTGGTGGTAGGTGAATAATTCACGTAGTGCCAGGGTCAAAAAATAAACTCATCGAGACAGTACACGCACCGTAAGGTGCAGTGTACACACTGTAGTCCCCGAGCCTGGCATTAGGTGGAGGATGCAGCTAGTGCCAGGATCTGAAGGAAAACCTTGCAATGCCCAGCTTAGCCGAGATTCCAACTAGTCCCTAGCAAAGCTGAAAACTAGAAAGAAGTACATTCACTGCCACGTGTAGTGTACACATTTAGTCCCCGAGCCTGCTAGAAGATGAAAAACGAATCTTGTAGTAGGGTCAGAGAAAAAAAGTAATTATTCACCGAAACGGAGGCAATAAATGTGCTTAGCACTTTATCATCGCAAGGGCTCGGTCGACCGAAGAAACCGGCGGCCCACTAAGCGGCCCAACATTCAGCCCACGATGAATTTGGAGAGACGCGTGTGACGCGGCGCAGTTTCCCAAAAACCTTGTAATACGAAGAGTCGGGGGCGAAGTGTTATAAATACCAAGTGCGGCGGCGCAAAGGCACTCTTTCTGCCGCTGCTTCGTCTTCCTCGAGAAACCACACCCAAATCTCCATTTCCACTCTCGTCGTTGAAGCTAAGCTCCAAAGTAGAAAAACAGCCATATTCGTCCCAATCTTCTCGAGCGCTTCCCGAGTTGTGTCGTCATCCCCTGCGTATTCATACGCGAGGGTGATCCTCTCCTTGCACGGTTGGATTCTGCAGAAGACAAAGTTGATAGCGACGGCTACCCCGTCCAACCGCATCTTCTTCAGGATCTTCAGAAGTTCTTTCACCTGCCTCATGTCTTCACTCCTTGGCTTCGCCGACCAGTTTGGGTTTGTCACCGGCAGAAAGTCGATTTCTACCGGTAGGCCGCGATCGGCGTTCTTGATGTAGAACCATTTGGAGGTCCATCCCTTCATTGAAGTGCTGAGAGGAACGGTGATGTACTGATTTGCCATCCCGTCCCGTAGCACAAAATATACTCCACCTAGGGATGAAAACGGGACGGATATTTCCCGATATCCGTCCGTCCCGAAATGGTCAAAACACTATTTGGATAGTCCGTATCTGAATCCGAATATTTAATATCCGACTGTATCCGAATCCGAATACTCAAAAATTAGATTTCTGGTATGTATATGATATAGATATCAATATCCGAATGATCCGTATCCGGTTCTAATATCCGATAAAAAATATGGGATATAATATGGGATATGGGACAAAATGCAGGATCACTGATATCCGTCCGTATCCGATCCGGTTTCATCCCTAACTCCACCGACCACCTTTGGACTGCCCGAGCCGGAGAATCGCTTAAGGCAGAAGAAATGGCGAAAAAGGTTGAAATGAGGTGCGATGCTGAGGAAGGCCTCGCACAGATTGATGAAGATGGCGATGTGTAAGATGCTGTTAGGGTTGAGATGGCAGAGATTGATGCCATAGAAGCGGAGGAGATTGCAGAGGAAAGGATGAATGGGGATCCCCAGACCTCGGACAAAATACGATTCAAAAACCACAATTTCGTCGGTCATGGGGGTCGGCAAATCCTCACCTGCCGCGGCGCACCATCCGGTGGTCTCCTTGTCGGGGATAATGCCCTCAAACACGAGACTGTTGAGGTCTCGCTCAGAGCATGTCGATCTGGTCCACTCCAGATCGTGGCGAATCACGTCTCCACCCACCAGCGATTCCTCCTCGGCTCTCTTCGGGCTCGAATGGGTGCGTTTCATCCCTTTGGTCATGGCTTCGATTCAGATTGGGGCGAATATGGCTGTTTTTCTACTTTGGAGCTTAGCTTCAACGACGAGAGTGGAAATGGAGATTTGGGTGTGGTTTCTCGAGGAAGACGAAGCAGCGGCAGAAAGAGTGCCTTTGCGCCGCCGCACTTGGTATTTATAACACTTCGCCCCCGACTCTTCGTATTACAAGGTTTTTGGGAAACTGCGCCGCGTCACACGCGTCTCTCCAAATTCATCGTGGGCTGAATGTTGGGCCGCTTAGTGGGCCGCCGGTTTCTTCGGTCGACCGAGCCCTTGCGATGATAAAGTGCTAAGCACATTTATTGCCTCCGTTTCGGTGAATAATTACTTTTTTTCTCTGACCCTACTACAAGATTCGTTTTTCATCTTCTAGCAGGCTCGGGGACTAAATGTGTACACTACACGTGGCAGTGAATGTACTTCTTTCTAGTTTTCAGCTTTGCTAGGGACTAGTTGGAATCTCGGCTAAGCTGGGCATTGCAAGGTTTTCCTTCAGATCCTGGCACTAGCTGCATCCTCCACCTAATGCCAGGCTCGGGGACTACAGTGTGTACACTGCACCTTACGGTGCGTGTACTGTCTCGATGAGTTTATTTTTTGACCCTGGCACTACGTGAATTATTCACCTACCACCAGGCTCGGGGACTAAGTGGCTACACTTCACCTGGCGGTGAATGTAGTGCTTTTTTCTTGATTTTACCCTCCTTATTGACTAAGTCATGGATGATAATCATCCGATCTCGCAAACGGAGTCTAAGTGGCTACACTTCATCTAAGATGAAGAATTTTCAAATTTTAATCTTGAGCTCCTTACATCCTATTGGCAATCCTTACTTGATTAACTCCGAGGTTAGCTAACCAGTTAAACTGGTCGGTGCTTGTTTTCATCGGTTTGTTGATCAGTTAAACTGGTTGGCTTACGTTTGTACTGATCTGATAACCAGTTAAACTGGTCAGCTTCAATTACTTCCACTTGGATCAACAGTTAAACTGATCGGCTTCTTTCTGGATTGCTCGGACTTGGTCAAGACAGTGTTGCCAAACGGATACAAGGCGCTCGAGGACTAGCTGTGGGGGGTCCAACCCCGGGTACCCACGGCACAATACATGGGTTGTTCCATCATGGACGGTCCAGCCCACAAGATGAAGACTTGCGGTGCACGGCACTTCTCGGCGCACGCCGTAAGTTATCAAGGAGATATCCTGTAGATTATGATTGATCTGTTAGGATATACCGAATATTAGAATCCTTGTAAAGATTATTGCTTACCTGATTAGATTTAGATCTAACTGACTTGTAACCCTACCCCCAGGCTATATAAGGCGGGTAGGGGACCCCCTCAAAAATCATCTTATTATTCCAACCACAAACAATACAAACCACCGAACCCAGGACTAGGGTATTACGTATAATCGACGGCCTGAACCTGTCTAAATCTCTTGTCTCGGTGCTTGTGTTCCCCATCTAGTTCCTGTTCACGCGCACCTCCACCAAACAATCTACTACCACGGGCATACCCCTCGGTAGACTGCCGACCTCATATCGTCGACACTAACCCACAACACATCCCACCAGGGGACACCCAAATATGCCAAAAAAACATATCACATCGACCAAAGACAAATAAAAGAAATCGAATACATAAATTAGGGCAGGTACATTGCTACATGCCAGCGGTCAAATGTAATGTTGTGCACGACTTTTAATGACATGGAACAGAGAGGGGGGGGGAGATGAGAGAAAGAGGTGGTTGTCCCATGAAGCAACTGTCTCATGAGAAAAAAATTAGGATTATGAGGCAACTATTTCACCATTGTACAATCTATTGTTGCCATACAACTCAAACTTCCATTGGTTGATTGTACAAATTAAGGATAATTGAATTAGTATAAGACAACTTAAAATTCCATCCATTGCATGAGTTGGTTGTTCAATTGTCTCATGATTACGCGATATTATATGAGACCATACTAATATACTTGCCCTAATAAATGATGGACCGTGACGCCTAAGAGTTAAAAACTACTTCTAACTAGGCCTCTCTAATTTCAACCTGTCAAAACCTATGCAACAAATAATCTATCTAGATGTGCAACTAAGGTTTTTGCAAGGTGTGTTGCTATCTCTACCGCAAAAGAGCTATGCACCCTAGGTTCCAATCCTATCAACTAGTCTATCAAACTAAGCTAGGAAAGTAAGCACACAACCAAGGTACATAACATAAATGCGGAAGGTAAAAGGGCGATAGAGATGCAAACTCCCATTGGTGACTCCGGTATTTTATCGAGGTATCGAGAAGCTCATGCTTCCCTCTAGTCCTCGTTGGAGCCCCTCGCAAGGGCCAAACTCCTGGTTGGGTAACTCTGTGGATAGCCCCCAGGCCTTCCCCACGCGCAAGCGGGTCTCCAAGATGGCCTCTCCTAGACCGCTCCCCGTCGTCTTCACTATCGAGCTTCTAGCCAAATCGCCGCGGGCCTCATTCCTTCTAGTACACGGTGGCGGCCACACCACAAACGTGGTTGGTGTGGTCTGGCAAGACTACAAGCCTCTTCGATGTACAACAATGGTGCGTGCAAGCACCGAGTCGTAAAAGATATGCAAACCTCACTAAACACTAGGCCTAAACCTAGAGCAAGCGCATTAGCGGTGGTCTAACTAGCCTAAGAACTTCGCAAAGCACCTACTCTAATCACCTAACATTTCCTTAAGCACTTTGGTGGTTAAAGCACAAATGGATGAGCCTCAACTCTCCACACACTTCCCTCAACTGTAGCACCCCTTTCTTGGCTGAATGGAGGGGGTATAAACAATGTTACCCTAAACGTTTAATTGAACTAAATGGTCACCTACTGTTTAGATATTTATTCGGACTAAACGGCCATTTAAACGGACTAAACGGTGATTAAACGGGATAAACGGCTGATTAAACGGACACGGTAAGCCACCGTGTAGCGTGTACACGGCGTGTACATGGGCTAAACGGCCGTGTACGCGAACAGTGGGTATAAATAGCCCTAACTCTAAAAACTATCTGTTACTAGCCGTGACAACCTTTTCTGTGAGCACCGGACAAATTTCATGAGCATTGGACAAATAGGTGTTTTGCATTGGACTATAATGTGCCACTATTCATTTTAGTTCAATGAGCATCGGACAAAAGGTGTGAGCATCGGACTGTCCACTGCCCAATTCCAGCATGACACACTTTTGTATTTTGGGCATAACTTTTAGCTCCGTACTCCGATTTTGATAATCTTGAACTTTTTGGAAAGCTAATGAAAAGCTCTATAGCTTTGAACTGGTATCATGTTAATTTGAGCAGATCCAAAATCATGAGACAATTTCAATTCATCCACCTTTTTATCTCGGCTTGAGTGGCTTCAACATTGTTTGTGTATTTGCATCCGGGCTTCTACTTCTTGGTGTCTTAGACTTCTAGCATGTCTTGCAGGTCTTCGACATAGCTTCTAATTTCTTGCTTGAGGTGTTGATCATCCAGATCACCTCTTTGCCTAAGTCCAATTCCATCTTGCATCCATTTGAACTAAACCTTGTATACTAGCAAACAATATGAGTTCAAATGGTTATGCTGTTCATCAAACACCAAAATCCAAACTTAAATGGCCCATGGGGTCCATTTCCTTACATACAAGAAGGCAAAAAACTGTAAAATTCGAACGTCACTGGACACCAGGTGATACAGTGGTCCGAAACTTGTCATGGGATCTCACCACATGCCAAATGTTTTTTTTGCCTTACCCATCTACAACTAGGGGTGGGCATATACTCCGAAAATTTTAGGTCGAATAATTCGAGTATTTGAAATTTCTACCCAATGTTGTCCCCGGAAAAGCATTACCTAAAATTTTAGGTACCTGAGAATTCATGTTTGAGTTTTATCCAATATTCCCGAAATTGACAAAACCAACAATTTTAACAGAATTCCATTAGCATTTTAAAGCAATAAACAACAATCTTTCAAATCACTTCATGCCTTCACATCGATCAACAACAAATCTTTTTATCAAGCTAGCATAGATCTACATTGATCCGCATATCAAATAATAGATTTATATTGCATTGAACCACTTCATATATTCATATTAGGAATAGAAGAGTGAAAATTTGAGATATTTCGTTTAATTCAGATAGTTCGGGTATCGGGGAACATTACCCGAACTAAATGCGAGGTTTTAAAGTTACTATCTAAAATTATGATCGGGTATTTCGAGTTCGGGTAATTTGGGTTTTGAGATTAGGTATCATGTATTTTGCCCACCCCTATCTACAACAATTAGACCTTGTTTGGTTGCACTATAATCCATCCCAGTTCATATGTACATTAGAAAATTAGTTAATTTTCCACCTTAATACACCAGATTAGGGTGAATTAGGGCCCCTTTGGCATGGCTCCGGCTTCTTGTGGCTATTGACATGGACCCATGTCAAACGGTAATCTCCTGACTCCTCAAAAACTTGACACAGATTGTTACAAAATTGCCACTAGAGCCATTTTTGCCAAACGTTTTATAAAACAACTTTAACTCCACCAAAGAAGTTGCTCCACGAGAGGAGCCAGAGCCCTACCAAACTGACCCATAAAGTGCAGCCAAAATAAATCTTGACTTACTTAATCTCATCGAATGAATCACTTAGTTCACCACAACTTTCACCTAGGACTTTTTCTAGGTCTGAGCATCTCTGAAAAACTAAGCCGACAGATCTCGAGATTGATGATGTCACCACTGGTGCTTACGACAAGCACCACTATGCCAGATTCCCTAATCACAATAGGCCTCAACTTCCTCATAGTCAGGCATTTCACGCGTCTATGCATAAGCATCTGGGATGTGTTCAGAGTGGTATCACAATAGCTAGTTTTCCATCCATAGATGACCTAGGTGAGGCTCCACTAGCGATGGCGCCCTTGTGGGTGTAAGTGTACACATCTATAGAGTCAAACCTATACGTATAGCAACGTCTACAATTAAAGACATTCCTATGTTGCTACTTGACACTGACTAGTCAACATCATTTGCTTTTCTTCCTCTAGTTGGCTATGGTCCAGCTTGAGGCCATTGAGGTGAGAAAGGGCAAAAGATTTCCTTTCTGACTAGAGATTGTCGCGGTAAGGAGAATGAATGAGAAGTGTAAGTGTAGGATGGGTGGATGTATATAAGGAGGTAAAGATGGTACCTCGATATACTTATACTACACGCTTGTTAATGTTAAACTAACTCAGAGCCAAGTGGTAGGACTTACCCTTGCATACTACGGTCCACAAAGCACAAGAAACCACATGTGGGATGTTGGCCAATGCAAATCATACTGAAATGTCTTAGTTTCAGGTAAGCCCGAGTATGACTTCGAGCATGATGGTTGAGTGAGTGATGGGTCTACATCCTAAGCTCAAGAGAGCCTAGGGATGATGACACCTCAAATATGTATGCATTTTATGTTTATAATTTTAAACATATGTTAAACTATAAATCCCTAGCATATGATTTAGGATTTTATGCAAAAGATATTTATTTATTTTACTATTTAAATGGTTCTAAAAAGGAGATGTTTCACTCTTTGTCTCTAAGGATCAACTCAACACGTTCTTATTCAAACATGTCCCATATATCCTAGAAGCTCACGCCTATGGTCTGAAGGCCTACGCGGGAGAAGCATGAGGCTATCCGCCTTTTCTCTGCACTAGGAAGGCAGCCCCACTCCCTGCCTTTT
>JAHUYU010001470.1:0-22264 GCA_030439765.1 Tripidium arundinaceum
GGCAGGGGTTTAAGTTCAACTAGAGGCCGTGTCGGTACTTCCTCTTTGGGAAGTTCGATGGTCTGTCCCAGGTCGTCTTCTTCTTCTATGAAGAGTTGAGCATCTTTTTCTAAAGACGACTCAGGGGACTCAAAAGGTGCAACCGACATGACTTCCATGAGCGGGGGGAGAGGTTCTGTCACTGAGTTTTTGGTTTGAGTGGTCCATTTTACCTAAAAGGGGAATTCGCACGAAGAGTTTTTCTAGGGGATGACCTATCATGATGTCGAAATCAGGGATTTCAAAAACATGAAAATCGAGTGATAGGTCAGCATCTTTTGTGTGTAAACTTATGTCATGGAGAATTCCAAGCCCTTTCAGGCTAGTCCGTGGACTGATCCTGAGAGACTTTGTGGTTAAGACGTGGGGTTTTTCATCTAAAAAGTTAGATGCAAAAGACGCGGACATAAGGTTTGATCCAACTGTTGGGTTGTACAGCACATCTACCCATTTTCCTCGAATTTTGCATTGAATGGTTGAAGGAGGGGTAAGTATTACAATTTCCTGCATTGATTGCTCTGTCTCTTCCAACCATTCAGTGCTTAGGATGGCACTCAACTCCTTAACAGATTTTCTGAGGAACTCTTTATCTAGTAGGTCAGATGGAGGATTAGGAGTTGGGGGTTTCTTTTGGCATAGGTAATTCGAGGTGTTTCCAAAGTCTTCAAACAGGTCATCATCAAAAGGTGGAAGATCTATGGGCTCAGGATCTTCTTTTGGGTCTTCAGGTTCGGGTAATAGTTCTTCTTTGGGAAGTGAAAGCTCAGCTTCAGCTGAGGAGGCTTCTTCGTGACGAAGCAACGGCTCTACTCGAATGGGTTCTAGCGAAGGAGTGTTTTGTAAGATTCGATCTAGGAGGGCTTCTCCTTCCTCCGTGGTTTTATGTGTAAAGGAACCTCTGGCTGTGATATCTAGTTGAAGGGCAGATTCCTTGCTAAGTCCCAGCCAAAAGTGTTGTAATAACACATGGTTGGGTATAGACAAGTCGGGACTTGAACGAGATAAAGTTAAAAACCGGTCCCAAGCTGCGCCTATAGTTTCCTTCTCGTTTTCCTGGAAATTGAGGATCTCTTGTCGTAGGGCGGCGATTCGGGATATAGGGAAGAACGCAAGACAAAATTTGTTCCTTAGTTCTTCCCAATCTCCAGCTACCTTCCCTATGTTGTGAGCGTACCATTGTTTTGCCCTCTCATCAAGCGAGAAGGGAAACAACTTCCACTGAATTGTTTCATGTGACATGCCTGCGATTGTCAGGCACGCACAGAGCTGCTCAAATTCCCTTAGGTGATGATAGGGGTTTTCGTAATCATACCCTGAGAACGTATGTTCCCGAACCATAGCTATAAAACCAGGGTGGAGTTCATAACCTGAAGCTGTGATTGGCTTTGAAGATTGTGGTGGTTCTAAGAACTCGCCCTTGGGAGCAGAAAGTTGGTGAATTGATTGATGCTCCATGAAGAATGTATTTATATTTTATAAATGAAATTTTTTTCTTTAAGATAAAACACAGGCAACTAGGTTTGGAGACTAGACACAACAACCGTTCCCCAGCAACGGCGCCAGAAATGCTTGTTGGTGTTTCTTAGCGTAAGTAGAGGAATCCGCAAGCGGACGGATACACCGTTGTAGCACTTCACCCGGAAGTATTCAGGGTATCGTAATTTCCCAAAGGAACGGTTGTGCTAGACTCTTCAACTAGTTAACCTATGACCACAAGGGAGAAATGAACGAGGTAGCGAGGTTTTTCCAAGGATAGATATCTTAACGGAGGTAACTTTGTTACTACAGACTTGCTTCAAGCGCCGGATTGCACTTGGTCTGCCAAGCGATGCCGGCCTCTGCTCTACCACGAGCCCAAACATGGGGGATTACAAGGGACGGACAGGGCTATCACCACCTGCCGCCTACCCCTCAATCCATAGGGAAAGAGGCAAACAAAGATAGCTTCTAGCCTAGACACCACGTCTACACTATCCAGTAATACTCTAGCGTGCTAGCAAGGGTTATCCATCTTTATCAGGGCCCTTCTACTAGAGTACCCGCCGCAAGGACGGACGACGAACCCACAGGTCTATAATAGTGCAAAGGTAACTCTTTAAGATAAATAGCCAAAGTTGAACAACAAGTCTCTTACTCCAAACAGTAAGAAGCTTGTAGAGGTACAAGTGGAGAAGCTCCCGTCTCTAGCACTTCGACTTAGTGTGGCTAGCACACTAAGGGAAGTCACTAGTACTCCGACTCTTCTCCCACTCTCTCCTCACTCACTCACCTCTTTTATTACAACTACTGAAAAAGTAAGAATCTACTCTTCTCTCCTTGTGAATTGAATTGGGATTTCTTCTATCATATGCCTTTGAGAGGAAAGGGAGCCCCTTTTTATACTGATTCAAAGGCGATGCTCCTCCCTATTTTTGGTGTGAGGCACCATGGGAACCGACGTTGCATGCTTCCATGCCACCGCCAGAGCAAGACCAGGGCTTATGGTGGTGATAGGGGGGCGGCCGCCCCCAGGGCCGACCGGCTCACTAGCTGGCCCAAATGATCACCGCCTTTGCGAGGTGGTCTCTGGTTGGGCTTGGAACACTGTTGCGTGGTGTCTTGCCCCATTGGTGTTGTGATGCTTGTCGCCTTCTTCATTCTTTGCGCGAATCAACATTGGAAAGAGCCTTTTGATGGTTTATTCCATGTATTTGTGTTTGTGACCTGCAAAGTGATATACTCCAAATACATATGGAATTAGATTAATAATAAAAGCATATGTGACTTAAGTTTGCTAGTTTCTCCTTTTTATGAGCTTATTGACGGTCGAATTTCATCGTTAATGATCGTCAACAGCAAGTGATTTTTAGAAAAATCTCCATAGGCCCACTATTCCTAATTCGGGTTCAATAGCGTGGGGCCTATAATTCTATAGTCGTGAAAAAAAACCCAGCTCGATTCCATGTTCGGAAGGCAAAGTTCTCAAGCTTTTACATTCAGCACGAAATCTGCATCGGCTGTTCCTGGTATCGCGGCCATCAAGGTACACAAATGGATTGGTTACATGACGTAATTAATACGAACATCATCTAAATACTCCACCTTAACATCCTATGTGCCATTCCTATTGTAACCAACTCAAATCGAAAGACGGGTGGACCCAGACTCCCTCGACGGAATTGCGAGATTTCACAGAAACAAATGTCGATTTGTGTCTTATGGTAAGTGATTCTTAGAAAAATCTCCATAGGCCCACTATTCCTAATTCAGGTTCTATAGGGTGAGGCCTATAATTCTGCAACCATGAAAAAAAACCCAGCTCGATTCCATGTCCGGAAGGCAAAGTTCTCAAGGTTTTACATTCAGCACGAAATCTGCATCGGCTGTTCCTGGTATCACGGCCATCTTTCGATTCGAGTTGGTTACAATAGGAATGGCACATTGGAAGTTAGGGTGGAGTATTTAGATGATGTTCGTATCAATTACGTCATGTAACCAATCCATTCGTGTACTTTGATGGCCGTGATACCAGGAACAGCCGATGCAGATTTCGTGCTGAATGTAAAACCTTGAGAACTTTGCCTTCCGGACATGGAATCGAGCTGGGTTTTTTTTCATGGTTGCAGAATTATAGGCCTCACCCTATAGAACCTGAATTAGGAATAGTGGGCCTATGGAGATTTTTCTAAGAATCACTTACCATAAGACACAAATCGACATTTGTTTCTGTGAAATCTCGCAATTCCGTCGAGGGAGTCTGGGTCCACCCGTCTTTCGATTTGAGTTGGTTACAATAGGAATGGCACATAGGATGTTAAGGTGGAGTATTTAGATGATGTTCGTATTAATTACGTCATGTAACCAATCCATTTGTGTACCTTGATGGCCGCGATACCAGGAACAGCCGATGCAGATTTCGTGCTGAATGTAAAAGCTTGAGAACTTTGCCTTCCGAACATGGAATCGAGCTGGGTTTTTTTTCACGACTATAGAATTATAGGCCCCACGCTATTGAACCCGAATTAGGAATAGTGGGCCTATGGAGATTTTTCTAAAAATCACTTGCTGTTGACGATCATTAACGATGAAATTCGACCGTCAATAAGCTCATAAAAAGGAGAAACTAGCAAACTTAAGTCACATATGCTTTTATTATTAATCTAATTCCATATGTATTTGGAGTATATCACTTTGCAGGTCACAAACACAAATACATGGAATAAACCATCAAAAGGCTCTTTCCAATGTTGATTCGCGCAAAGAATGAAGAAGGCGACAAGCATCACAACACCAATGGGGCAAGACACCACGCAACAGTGTTCCAAGCCCAACCAGAGACCACCTCGCAAAGGCGGTGATCATTTGGGCCAGCTAGTGAGCCGGTCGGCCCTGGGGGCGGCCGCCCCCCTATCACCGCCATAAGCCCTGGTCTTGCTCTGGCGGTGGCATGGAAGCATGCAACGTCGGTTCCCATGGTGCCTCACACCAAAAATAGGGAGGAGCATCGCCTTTGAATCAGTATAAAAAGGGGCTCCCTTTCCTCTCAAAGGCATATGATAGAAGAAATCCCAATTCAATTCACAAGGAGAGAAGAGTAGATTCTTACTTTTTCAGTAGTTGTAATAAAAGAGGTGAGTGAGTGAGGAGAGAGTGGGAGAAGAGTCGGAGTACTAGTGACTTCCCTTAGTGTGCTAGCCACACTAAGTCGAAGTGCTAGAGACGGGAGCTTCTCCACTTGTACCTCTACAAGCTTCTTACTGTTTGGAGTAAGAGACTTGTTGTTCAACTTTGGCTATTTATCTTAAAGAGTTACCTTTGCACTATTATAGACCTGTGGGTTCGTCGTCCGTCCTTGCGGCGGGTACTCTAGTAGAAGGGCCCTGATAAAGATGGATAACCCTTGCTAGCACGCTAGAGTATTACTGGATAGTGTAGACGTGGTGTCTAGGCTAGAAGCTATCTTTGTTTGCCTCTTTCCCTATGGATTGAGGGGTAGGCGGCAGGTGGTGATAGCCCTGTCCGTCCCTTGTAATCCCCCATGTTTGGGCTCGTGGTAGAGCAGAGGCCGGCATCGCTTGGCAGACCAAGTGCAATCCGGCGCTTGAAGCAAGTCTGTAGTAACAAAGTTACCTCCGTTAAGATATCTATCCTTGGAAAAACCTCGCTACCTCGTTCATTTCTCCCTTGTGGTCATAGGTTAACTAGTTGAAGAGTCTAGCACAACCGTTCCTTTGGGAAATTACGATACCCTGAATACTTCCGGGTGAAGTGCTACAACGGTGTATCCGTCCGCTTGCGGATTCCTCTACTTACGCTAAGAAACACCAACAAGCATTTCTGGCGCCGTTGCTGGGGAACGGTTGTTGTGTCTAGTCTCCAAACCTAGTTGCCTGTGTTTTATCTTAAAGAAAAAAATTTCATTTATAAAATATAAATACATTCTTCATGGAGCATCAATCAATTCACCAACTTTCTGCTCCCAAGGGCGAGTTCTTAGAACCACCACAATCTTCAAAGCCAATCACAGCTTCAGGTTATGAACTCCACCCTGGTTTTATAGCTATGGTTCGGGAACATACGTTCTCAGGGTATGATTACGAAAACCCCTATCATCACCTAAGGGAATTTGAGCAGCTCTGTGCGTGCCTGACAATCGCAGGCATGTCACATGAAACAATTCAGTGGAAGTTGTTTCCCTTCTCGCTTGATGAGAGGGCAAAACAATGGTACGCTCACAACATAGGGAAGGTAGCTGGAGATTGGGAAGAACTAAGGAACAAATTTTGTCTTGCGTTCTTCCCTATATCCCGAATCGCCGCCCTACGACAAGAGATCCTCAATTTCCAGGAAAACGAGAAGGAAACTATAGGCGCAGCTTGGGACCGGTTTTTAACTTTATCTCGTTCAAGTCCCGACTTGTCTATACCCAACCATGTGTTATTACAACACTTTTGGCTGGGACTTAGCAAGGAATCTGCCCTTCAACTAGATATCACAGCCAGAGGTTCCTTTACACATAAAACCACGGAGGAAGGAGAAGCCCTCCTAGATCGAATCTTACAAAACACTCCTTCGCTAGAACCCATTCGAGTAGAGCCGTTGCTTCGTCACGAAGAAGCCTCCTCAGCTGAAGCTGAGCTTTCACTTCCCAAAGAAGAACTATTACCCGAACCTGAAGACCCAAAAGAAGATCCTGAGCCCATAGATCTTCCACCTTTTGATGATGACCTGTTTGAAGACTTTGGAAACACCTCGAATTTTGCATTGAATGGTTGAAGGAGGGGTAAGTATTACAATTTCCTGCATTGATTGCTCTGTCTCTTCCAACCATTCAGTGCTTAGGATGGCACTCAACTCCTTAACAGATTTTCTGAGGAACTCTTTATCTAGTAGGTCAGATGGAGGATTAGGAGTTGGGGGTTTCTTTTGGCATAGGTAATTCGAGGTGTTTCCAAAGTCTTCAAACAGGTCATCATCAAAAGGTGGAAGATCTATGGGCTCAGGATCTTCTTTTGGGTCTTCAGGTTCGGGTAATAGTTCTTCTTTGGGAAGTGAAAGCTCAGCTTCAGCTGAGGAGGCTTCTTCGTGACGAAGCAACGGCTCTACTCGAATGGGTTCTAGCGAAGGAGTGTTTTGTAAGATTCGATCTAGGAGGGCTTCTCCTTCCTCCGTGGTTTTATGTGTAAAGGAACCTCTGGCTGTGATATCTAGTTGAAGGGCAGATTCCTTGCTAAGTCCCAGCCAAAAGTGTTGTAATAACACATGGTTGGGTATAGACAAGTCGGGACTTGAACGAGATAAAGTTAAAAACCGGTCCCAAGCTGCGCCTATAGTTTCCTTCTCGTTTTCCTGGAAATTGAGGATCTCTTGTCGTAGGGCGGCGATTCGGGATATAGGGAAGAACGCAAGACAAAATTTGTTCCTTAGTTCTTCCCAATCTCCAGCTACCTTCCCTATGTTGTGAGCGTACCATTGTTTTGCCCTCTCATCAAGCGAGAAGGGAAACAACTTCCACTGAATTGTTTCATGTGACATGCCTGCGATTGTCAGGCACGCACAGAGCTGCTCAAATTCCCTTAGGTGATGATAGGGGTTTTCGTAATCATACCCTGAGAACGTATGTTCCCGAACCATAGCTATAAAACCAGGGTGGAGTTCATAACCTGAAGCTGTGATTGGCTTTGAAGATTGTGGTGGTTCTAAGAACTCGCCCTTGGGAGCAGAAAGTTGGTGAATTGATTGATGCTCCATGAAGAATGTATTTATATTTTATAAATGAAATTTTTTTCTTTAAGATAAAACACAGGCAACTAGGTTTGGAGACTAGACACAACAACCGTTCCCCAGCAACGGCGCCAGAAATGCTTGTTGGTGTTTCTTAGCGTAAGTAGAGGAATCCGCAAGCGGACGGATACACCGTTGTAGCACTTCACCCGGAAGTATTCAGGGTATCGTAATTTCCCAAAGGAACGGTTGTGCTAGACTCTTCAACTAGTTAACCTATGACCACAAGGGAGAAATGAACGAGGTAGCGAGGTTTTTCCAAGGATAGATATCTTAACGGAGGTAACTTTGTTACTACAGACTTGCTTCAAGCGCCGGATTGCACTTGGTCTGCCAAGCGATGCCGGCCTCTGCTCTACCACGAGCCCAAACATGGGGGATTACAAGGGACGGACAGGGCTATCACCACCTGCCGCCTACCCCTCAATCCATAGGGAAAGAGGCAAACAAAGATAGCTTCTAGCCTAGACACCACGTCTACACTATCCAGTAATACTCTAGCGTGCTAGCAAGGGTTATCCATCTTTATCAGGGCCCTTCTACTAGAGTACCCGCCGCAAGGACGGACGACGAACCCACAGGTCTATAATAGTGCAAAGGTAACTCTTTAAGATAAATAGCCAAAGTTGAACAACAAGTCTCTTACTCCAAACAGTAAGAAGCTTGTAGAGGTACAAGTGGAGAAGCTCCCGTCTCTAGCACTTCGACTTAGTGTGGCTAGCACACTAAGGGAAGTCACTAGTACTCCGACTCTTCTCCCACTCTCTCCTCACTCACTCACCTCTTTTATTACAACTACTGAAAAAGTAAGAATCTACTCTTCTCTCCTTGTGAATTGAATTGGGATTTCTTCTATCATATGCCTTTGAGAGGAAAGGGAGCCCCTTTTTATACTGATTCAAAGGCGATGCTCCTCCCTATTTTTGGTGTGAGGCACCATGGGAACCGACGTTGCATGCTTCCATGCCACCGCCAGAGCAAGACCAGGGCTTATGGCGGTGATAGGGGGGCGGCCGCCCCCAGGGCCGACCGGCTCACTAGCTGGCCCAAATGATCACCGCCTTTGCGAGGTGGTCTCTGGTTGGGCTTGGAACACTGTTGCGTGGTGTCTTGCCCCATTGGTGTTGTGATGCTTGTCGCCTTCTTCATTCTTTGCGCGAATCAACATTGGAAAGAGCCTTTTGATGGTTTATTCCATGTATTTGTGTTTGTGACCTGCAAAGTGATATACTCCAAATACATATGGAATTAGATTAATAATAAAAGCATATGTGACTTAAGTTTGCTAGTTTCTCCTTTTTATGAGCTTATTGACGGTCGAATTTCATCGTTAATGATCGTCAACAGCAAGTGATTTTTAGAAAAATCTCCATAGGCCCACTATTCCTAATTCGGGTTCAATAGCGTGGGGCCTATAATTCTATAGTCGTGAAAAAAAACCCAGCTCGATTCCATGTTCGGAAGGCAAAGTTCTCAAGCTTTTACATTCAGCACGAAATCTGCATCGGCTGTTCCTGGTATCGCGGCCATCAAGGTACACAAATGGATTGGTTACATGACGTAATTAATACGAACATCATCTAAATACTCCACCTTAACATCCTATGTGCCATTCCTATTGTAACCAACTCAAATCGAAAGACGGGTGGACCCAGACTCCCTCGACGGAATTGCGAGATTTCACAGAAACAAATGTCGATTTGTGTCTTATGGTAAGTGATTCTTAGAAAAATCTCCATAGGCCCACTATTCCTAATTCAGGTTCTATAGGGTGAGGCCTATAATTCTGCAACCATGAAAAAAAACCCAGCTCGATTCCATGTCCGGAAGGCAAAGTTCTCAAGGTTTTACATTCAGCACGAAATCTGCATCGGCTGTTCCTGGTATCACGGCCATCAAAGTACACGAATGGATTGGTTACATGACGTAATTGATACGAACATCATCTAAATACTCCACCCTAACTTCCAATGTGCCATTCCTATTGTAACCAACTCGAATCGAAAGATGGGTGGACCCAGACACCCTCGGCGGAATTGCGAGATTTCACTGAAAGAAATGCCGATTTGTGGCTTATGGTAACTGATTTTTAGAAAAATCTCCATAGGCCCACTATTCCTAATTCAGGTTCTATAGGGTGGGGCCTATAATTTTGCAGCCGTGAAAAAAAACAGAGGTCGATTCCATGTCCGAAAGGCAAAGTTCTCAAGGTTTTACATTCAGCATGAAATCTACATCGGCTGTTCCTGGTATCGCGGCCATCAAGGTACACGAAAGGATTGGTTACATAACGTAATTCATACGAACATCATTTAAATAGTCCACCCTAACTTCCAATGAGCCATTCCTATTATAACCAACTCGAATCGGAAGATGGGTGGACCCAGACACCCTCGGCGGAATTGCGAGATTTCACTGAAACAAATGCCGATTTGTGGCTTATGGTAAGTGATTTTTAGAAAAATCTCCATTGGCCCACAATTCCTAATTCAGGTTCTATAGTGTGGGGCCTATAATTCTGCAGCCGTGAAAAAAACCCAGCTCAATTCCATGTCCAGAAGGCAAAGTTCTCAAGCTTTTACATTCAGCACGAAATCTGCAACGGCTGTTCCTGGTATCGCGGCCATTAAGGTACACGAATGGATTAGTTACATGACATAATTAATACGAACATCATCTAAATACTCCACCCTAACTTCCTATGTGCCATTCCTATTGTAACCAACTCAAATCGGAAGACGGGTGGACCCAGACTCACTCGGCGAAATTGTGAGATTTCACTGAAACAAACGCCAATTTGTGGCTTAAGGTACGTGATTTTTAGAAAAATGTCCATAGGCCTACTATTCCTAATTCGGGTTCTACAGTGTGGGGCCTATAATTCTGCAGTCGTGAAAAAAAATCCAGCTCGATTCCATGTCCGAAAGGCAAAGTTCTCAAGCTTTTACATTCAGCACGAAATCTGCATCGGCTGTTCCTGATACCGCGGCCATCAAGGTACACAAATGGATTGATTACATGACATAATTAAAACAAACATCATCTAAATACTCCACCCTAACTTCCTATGTGCCATTCCTATTGTAACCCTTGAATCAGAAGACGGGTGGGCCCAGACTCCCTCGGTGGAATTGCGAGATTTCACTGAAACAAATGCTGATTTTTGGCTTATGGTAAGTGATTTTTAGAGAAATCTCCATAGGCCCACTATTCCTAATTCAGGTTCTATAGGGTGGGGCCTATAATTCTGCAGCAGTGAAAAAAAAACCAGCTCGATTCCATGTCCGGAAGGCAAAGTTCTCAAGGTTTTACATTCAGCACGAAATCTGCATCGGCTGTTCCTGGTATCGCGGCCATCAAGGTACACGAATGGATTGGTTACATGACGAAATTGATACAAACATCATCTAAATACTCCACCCGTCTTCCGATTCGAGTTGGTTACAATAGGAATGGCGCATAGGAAGTTAGGGTGGAGTATTTAGATGATGTTTGTATCAATTTCGTCATGTAACCAATCCATTCGTGTACCTTGATGGCCGCGATACCAGGAACAGCCGATGCAGATTTCGTGCTGAATGTAAAACCTTGAGAACTTTGCCTTCCGGACATGGAATCGAGCTGGTTTTTTTTTCACTGCTGCAGAATTATAGGCCCCACCCTATAGAACCTGAATTAGGAATAGTGGGCCTATGGAGATTTCTCTAAAAATCACTTACCATAAGCCAAAAATCAGCATTTGTTTCAGTGAAATCTCGCAATTCCACCGAGGGAGTCTGGGCCCACCCGTCTTCTGATTCAAGGGTTACAATAGGAATGGCACATAGGAAGTTAGGGTGGAGTATTTAGATGATGTTTGTTTTAATTATGTCATGTAATCAATCCATTTGTGTACCTTGATGGCCGCGGTATCAGGAACAGCCGATGCAGATTTCGTGCTGAATGTAAAAGCTTGAGAACTTTGCCTTTCGGACATGGAATCGAGCTGGATTTTTTTTCACGACTGCAGAATTATAGGCCCCACACTGTAGAACCCGAATTAGGAATAGTAGGCCTATGGACATTTTTCTAAAAATCACGTACCTTAAGCCACAAATTGGCGTTTGTTTCAGTGAAATCTCACAATTTCGCCGAGTGAGTCTGGGTCCACCCGTCTTCCGATTTGAGTTGGTTACAATAGGAATGGCACATAGGAAGTTAGGGTGGAGTATTTAGATGATGTTCGTATTAATTATGTCATGTAACTAATCCATTCGTGTACCTTAATGGCCGCGATACCAGGAACAGCCGTTGCAGATTTCGTGCTGAATGTAAAAGCTTGAGAACTTTGCCTTCTGGACATGGAATTGAGCTGGGTTTTTTTCACGGCTGCAGAATTATAGGCCCCACACTATAGAACCTGAATTAGGAATTGTGGGCCAATGGAGATTTTTCTAAAAATCACTTACCATAAGCCACAAATCGGCATTTGTTTCAGTGAAATCTCGCAATTCCGCCGAGGGTGTCTGGGTCCACCCATCTTCCGATTCGAGTTGGTTATAATAGGAATGGCTCATTGGAAGTTAGGGTGGACTATTTAAATGATGTTCGTATGAATTACGTTATGTAACCAATCCTTTCGTGTACCTTGATGGCCGCGATACCAGGAACAGCCGATGTAGATTTCATGCTGAATGTAAAACCTTGAGAACTTTGCCTTTCGGACATGGAATCGACCTCTGTTTTTTTTCACGGCTGCAAAATTATAGGCCCCACCCTATAGAACCTGAATTAGGAATAGTGGGCCTATGGAGATTTTTCTAAAAATCAGTTACCATAAGCCACAAATCGGCATTTCTTTCAGTGAAATCTCGCAATTCCGCCGAGGGTGTCTGGGTCCACCCATCTTTCGATTCGAGTTGGTTACAATAGGAATGGCACATTGGAAGTTAGGGTGGAGTATTTAGATGATGTTCGTATCAATTACGTCATGTAACCAATCCATTCGTGTACTTTGATGGCCGTGATACCAGGAACAGCCGATGCAGATTTCGTGCTGAATGTAAAACCTTGAGAACTTTGCCTTCCGGACATGGAATCGAGCTGGGTTTTTTTCATGGTTGCAGAATTATAGGCCTCACCCTATAGAACCTGAATTAGGAATAGTGGGCCTATGGAGATTTTTCTAAGAATCACTTACCATAAGACACAAATCGACATTTGTTTCTGTGAAATCTCGCAATTCCGTCGAGGGAGTCTGGGTCCACCCGTCTTTCGATTTGAGTTGGTTACAATAGGAATGGCACATAGGATGTTAAGGTGGAGTATTTAGATGATGTTCGTATTAATTACGTCATGTAACCAATCCATTTGTGTACCTTGATGGCCGCGATACCAGGAACAGCCGATGCAGATTTCGTGCTGAATGTAAAAGCTTGAGAACTTTGCCTTCCGAACATGGAATCGAGCTGGGTTTTTTTTCACGACTATAGAATTATAGGCCCCACGCTATTGAACCCGAATTAGGAATAGTGGGCCTATGGAGATTTTTCTAAAAATCACTTGCTGTTGACGATCATTAACGATGAAATTCGACCGTCAATAAGCTCATAAAAAGGAGAAACTAGCAAACTTAAGTCACATATGCTTTTATTATTAATCTAATTCCATATGTATTTGGAGTATATCACTTTGCAGGTCACAAACACAAATACATGGAATAAACCATCAAAAGGCTCTTTCCAATGTTGATTCGCGCAAAGAATGAAGAAGGCGACAAGCATCACAACACCAATGGGGCAAGACACCACGCAACAGTGTTCCAAGCCCAACCAGAGACCACCTCGCAAAGGCGGTGATCATTTGGGCCAGCTAGTGAGCCGGTCGGCCCTGGGGGCGGCCGCCCCCCTATCACCGCCATAAGCCCTGGTCTTGCTCTGGCGGTGGCATGGAAGCATGCAACGTCGGTTCCCATGGTGCCTCACACCAAAAATAGGGAGGAGCATCGCCTTTGAATCAGTATAAAAAGGGGCTCCCTTTCCTCTCAAAGGCATATGATAGAAGAAATCCCAATTCAATTCACAAGGAGAGAAGAGTAGATTCTTACTTTTTCAGTAGTTGTAATAAAAGAGGTGAGTGAGTGAGGAGAGAGTGGGAGAAGAGTCGGAGTACTAGTGACTTCCCTTAGTGTGCTAGCCACACTAAGTCGAAGTGCTAGAGACGGGAGCTTCTCCACTTGTACCTCTACAAGCTTCTTACTGTTTGGAGTAAGAGACTTGTTGTTCAACTTTGGCTATTTATCTTAAAGAGTTACCTTTGCACTATTATAGACCTGTGGGTTCGTCGTCCGTCCTTGCGGCGGGTACTCTAGTAGAAGGGCCCTGATAAAGATGGATAACCCTTGCTAGCACGCTAGAGTATTACTGGATAGTGTAGACGTGGTGTCTAGGCTAGAAGCTATCTTTGTTTGCCTCTTTCCCTATGGATTGAGGGGTAGGCGGCAGGTGGTGATAGCCCTGTCCGTCCCTTGTAATCCCCCATGTTTGGGCTCGTGGTAGAGCAGAGGCCGGCATCGCTTGGCAGACCAAGTGCAATCCGGCGCTTGAAGCAAGTCTGTAGTAACAAAGTTACCTCCGTTAAGATATCTATCCTTGGAAAAACCTCGCTACCTCGTTCATTTCTCCCTTGTGGTCATAGGTTAACTAGTTGAAGAGTCTAGCACAACCGTTCCTTTGGGAAATTACGATACCCTGAATACTTCCGGGTGAAGTGCTACAACGGTGTATCCGTCCGCTTGCGGATTCCTCTACTTACGCTAAGAAACACCAACAAGCATTTCTGGCGCCGTTGCTGGGGAACGGTTGTTGTGTCTAGTCTCCAAACCTAGTTGCCGCGTTAAGTTTTCGGTAATCTATGCACATTCTCCATCCTGTGACGGTTCGTTGAGGGATTAACTCATTCTTGTTGTTTTCTATGACCGTCATGCCTCCTTTCTTCGGGACCACTTGGACGGGACTGACCCAGTCGCTATGTGGTACATGATAGATGATCCCGGCGTGAAGAAGTTTTAAGACTTCTTTCTTTACGACTTCACGCATAGCATTATTGAGCCTGCGCTGGGGTTCATGTGATGGTGTGCTCGCAGGGTCAATAGGAATGCGGTGCGTGCAAAGTGCTGGACTTATCCCCTTCAAATCTTGTAAAGAATACCCAAAGACTGATCTATGTTTTTCTAAGATGGCAATGAGTTGGGATGTTTCCTCCTCAGAAAGCTTATCGCTAATAATAACGGGAGTTTGTGTGTTGCCATTTAGGAAAACATAGCGCAGGCCAGAGGGCAGGGGTTTAAGTTCAACTAGAGGCCGTGTCGGTACTTCCTCTTTGGGAAGTTCGATGGTCTGTCCCAGGTCGTCTTCTTCTTCTATGAAGAGTTGAGCATCTTTTTCTAAAGACGACTCAGGGGACTCAAAAGGTGCAACCGACATGACTTCCATGAGCGGGGGGAGAGGTTCTGTCACTGAGTTTTTGGTTTGAGTGGTCCATTTTACCTAAAAGGGGAATTCGCACGAAGAGTTTTTCTAGGGGATGACCTATCATGATGTCGAAATCAGGGATTTCAAAAACATGAAAATCGAGTGATAGGTCAGCATCTTTTGTGTGTAAACTTATGTCATGGAGAATTCCAAGCCCTTTCAGGCTAGTCCGTGGACTGATCCTGAGAGACTTTGTGGTTAAGACGTGGGGTTTTTCATCTAAAAAGTTAGATGCAAAAGACGCGGACATAAGGTTTGATCCAACTGTTGGGTTGTACAGCACATCTACCCATTTTCCTCGAATTTTGCATTGAATGGTTGAAGGAGGGGTAAGTATTACAATTTCCTGCATTGATTGCTCTGTCTCTTCCAACCATTCAGTGCTTAGGATGGCACTCAACTCCTTAACAGATTTTCTGAGGAACTCTTTATCTAGTAGGTCAGATGGAGGATTAGGAGTTGGGGGTTTCTTTTGGCATAGGTAATTCGAGGTGTTTCCAAAGTCTTCAAACAGGTCATCATCAAAAGGTGGAAGATCTATGGGCTCAGGATCTTCTTTTGGGTCTTCAGGTTCGGGTAATAGTTCTTCTTTGGGAAGTGAAAGCTCAGCTTCAGCTGAGGAGGCTTCTTCGTGACGAAGCAACGGCTCTACTCGAATGGGTTCTAGCGAAGGAGTGTTTTGTAAGATTCGATCTAGGAGGGCTTCTCCTTCCTCCGTGGTTTTATGTGTAAAGGAACCTCTGGCTGTGATATCTAGTTGAAGGGCAGATTCCTTGCTAAGTCCCAGCCAAAAGTGTTGTAATAACACATGGTTGGGTATAGACAAGTCGGGACTTGAACGAGATAAAGTTAAAAACCGGGTCCCAAGCTGCGCCTATAGTTTCCTTCTCGTTTTCCTGGAAATTGAGGATCTCTTGTCGTAGGGCGGCGATTCGGGATATAGGGAAGAACGCAAGACAAAATTTGTTCCTTAGTTCTTCCCAATCTCCAGCTACCTTCCCTATGTTGTGAGCGTACCATTGTTTTGCCCTCTCATCAAGCGAGAAGGGAAACAACTTCCACTGAATTGTTTCATGTGACATGCCTGCGATTGTCAGGCACGCACAGAGCTGCTCAAATTCCCTTAGGTGATGATAGGGGTTTTCGTAATCATACCCTGAGAACGTATGTTCCCGAACCATAGCTATAAAACCAGGGTGGAGTTCATAACCTGAAGCTGTGATTGGCTTTGAAGATTGTGGTGGTTCTAAGAACTCGCCCTTGGGAGCAGAAAGTTGGTGAATTGATTGATGCTCCATGAAGAATGTATTTATATTTTATAAATGAAATTTTTTTCTTTAAGATAAAACACAGGCAACTAGGTTTGGAGACTAGACACAACAACCGTTCCCCAGCAACGGCGCCAGAAATGCTTGTTGGTGTTTCTTAGCGTAAGTAGAGGAATCCGCAAGCGGACGGATACACCGTTGTAGCACTTCACCCGGAAGTATTCAGGGTATCGTAATTTCCCAAAGGAACGGTTGTGCTAGACTCTTCAACTAGTTAACCTATGACCACAAGGGAGAAATGAACGAGGGTAGCGAGGTTTTTCCAAGGATAGATATCTTAACGGAGGTAACTTTGTTACTACAGACTTGCTTCAAGCGCCGGATTGCACTTGGTCTGCCAAGCGATGCCGGCCTCTGCTCTACCACGAGCCCAAACATGGGGGATTACAAGGGACGGACAGGGCTATCACCACCTGCCGCCTACCCCTCAATCCATAGGGAAAGAGGCAAACAAAGATAGCTTCTAGCCTAGACACCACGTCTACACTATCCAGTAATACTCTAGCGTGCTAGCAAGGGTTATCCATCTTTATCAGGGCCCTTCTACTAGAGTACCCGCCGCAAGGACGGACGACGAACCCACAGGTCTATAATAGTGCAAAGGTAACTCTTTAAGATAAATAGCCAAAGTTGAACAACAAGTCTCTTACTCCAAACAGTAAGAAGCTTGTAGAGGTACAAGTGGAGAAGCTCCCGTCTCTAGCACTTCGACTTAGTGTGGCTAGCACACTAAGGGAAGTCACTAGTACTCCGACTCTTCTCCCACTCTCTCCTCACTCACTCACCTCTTTTATTACAACTACTGAAAAAGTAAGAATCTACTCTTCTCTCCTTGTGAATTGAATTGGGATTTCTTCTATCATATGCCTTTGAGAGGAAAGGGAGCCCCTTTTTATACTGATTCAAAGGCGATGCTCCTCCCTATTTTTGGTGTGAGGCACCATGGGAACCGACGTTGCATGCTTCCATGCCACCGCCAGAGCAAGACCAGGGCTTATGGCGGTGATAGGGGGGCGGCCGCCCCCAGGGCCGACCGGCTCACTAGCTGGCCCAAATGATCACCGCCTTTGCGAGGTGGTCTCTGGTTGGGCTTGGAACACTGTTGCGTGGTGTCTTGCCCCATTGGTGTTGTGATGCTTGTCGCCTTCTTCATTCTTTGCGCGAATCAACATTGGAAAGAGCCTTTTGATGGTTTATTCCATGTATTTGTGTTTGTGACCTGCAAAGTGATATACTCCAAATACATATGGAATTAGATTAATAATAAAAGCATATGTGACTTAAGTTTGCTAGTTTCTCCTTTTTATGAGCTTATTGACGGTCGAATTTCATCGTTAATGATCGTCAACAGCAAGTGATTTTTAGAAAAATCTCCATAGGCCCACTATTCCTAATTCGGGTTCAATAGCGTGGGGCCTATAATTCTATAGTCGTGAAAAAAAACCCAGCTCGATTCCATGTTCGGAAGGCAAAGTTCTCAAGCTTTTACATTCAGCACGAAATCTGCATCGGCTGTTCCTGGTATCGCGGCCATCAAGGTACACAAATGGATTGGTTACATGACGTAATTAATACGAACATCATCTAAATACTCCACCTTAACATCCTATGTGCCATTCCTATTGTAACCAACTCAAATCGAAAGACGGGTGGACCCAGACTCCCTCGACGGAATTGCGAGATTTCACAGAAACAAATGTCGATTTGTGTCTTATGGTAAGTGATTCTTAGAAAAATCTCCATAGGCCCACTATTCCTAATTCAGGTTCTATAGGGTGAGGCCTATAATTCTGCAACCATGAAAAAAAACCCAGCTCGATTCCATGTCCGGAAGGCAAAGTTCTCAAGGTTTTACATTCAGCACGAAATCTGCATCGGCTGTTCCTGGTATCACGGCCATCAAAGTACACGAATGGATTGGTTACATGACGTAATTGATACGAACATCATCTAAATACTCCACCCTAACTTCCAATGTGCCATTCCTATTGTAACCAACTCGAATCGAAAGATGGGTGGACCCAGACACCCTCGGCGGAATTGCGAGATTTCACTGAAAGAAATGCCGATTTGTGGCTTATGGTAACTGATTTTTAGAAAAATCTCCATAGGCCCACTATTCCTAATTCAGGTTCTATAGGGTGGGGCCTATAATTTTGCAGCCGTGAAAAAAAACAGAGGTCGATTCCATGTCCGAAAGGCAAAGTTCTCAAGGTTTTACATTCAGCATGAAATCTACATCGGCTGTTCCTGGTATCGCGGCCATCAAGGTACACGAAAGGATTGGTTACATAACGTAATTCATACGAACATCATTTAAATAGTCCACCCTAACTTCCAATGAGCCATTCCTATTATAACCAACTCGAATCGGAAGATGGGTGGACCCAGACACCCTCGGCGGAATTGCGAGATTTCACTGAAACAAATGCCGATTTGTGGCTTATGGTAAGTGATTTTTAGAAAAATCTCCATTGGCCCACAATTCCTAATTCAGGTTCTATAGTGTGGGGCCTATAATTCTGCAGCCGTGAAAAAAACCCAGCTCAATTCCATGTCCAGAAGGCAAAGTTCTCAAGCTTTTACATTCAGCACGAAATCTGCAACGGCTGTTCCTGGTATCGCGGCCATTAAGGTACACGAATGGATTAGTTACATGACATAATTAATACGAACATCATCTAAATACTCCACCCTAACTTCCTATGTGCCATTCCTATTGTAACCAACTCAAATCGGAAGACGGGTGGACCCAGACTCACTCGGCGAAATTGTGAGATTTCACTGAAACAAACGCCAATTTGTGGCTTAAGGTACGTGATTTTTAGAAAAATGTCCATAGGCCTACTATTCCTAATTCGGGTTCTACAGTGTGGGGCCTATAATTCTGCAGTCGTGAAAAAAAATCCAGCTCGATTCCATGTCCGAAAGGCAAAGTTCTCAAGCTTTTACATTCAGCACGAAATCTGCATCGGCTGTTTCCTGATACCGCGGCCATCAAGGTACACAAATGGATTGATTACATGACATAATTAAAACAAACATCATCTAAATACTCCACCCTAACTTCCTATGTGCCATTCCTATTGTAACCCTTGAATCAGAAGACGGGTGGGCCCAGACTCCCTCGGTGGAATTGCGAGATTTCACTGAAACAAATGCTGATTTTTGGCTTATGGTAAGTGATTTTTAGAGAAATCTCCATAGGCCCACTATTCCTAATTCAGGTTCTATAGGGTGGGGCCTATAATTCTGCAGCAGTGAAAAAAAAACCAGCTCGATTCCATGTCCGGAAGGCAAAGTTCTCAAGGTTTTACATTCAGCACGAAATCTGCATCGGCTGTTCCTGGTATCGCGGCCATCAAGGTACACGAATGGATTGGTTACATGACGAAATTGATACAAACATCATCTAAATACTCCACCCTAACTTCCTATGCGCCATTCCTATTGTAACCAACTCGAATCGGAAGACGGGTGGACCCGGACTCACTTGGCAGAATTGCGAGATTTCACTGAAACAAAGGCCAATTTGTGGCTTATGGTAACTGATTTTTAGAAAAATTTCCATAGGCCCACTATTCCTAATTCAGGTTCTATAGTGTGGGGCCTATAATTCTACAGCGGTGAAACAAAAACCCAGCTCGATTCCATGTTCGGAAGGCAAAGTTCTCTAGCTTTTACATTCAGCATGAAATCTGCATCGGCTGTTCCTGGTATTGCGGCCATCAAGGTACACAAATGGATTGGTTACATGACGTAATTGATACAAACATCATTTAAATACTCCACCCTGACTTCCTATGTGCCATTCCTATTGTAACCAACTCGAATCGGAAGACGGGTGGACCCAGACTCTCTCGGCGGAATTGTGAGATTTCATGCTGAATGTAAAAGCTAGAGAACTTTGCCTTCCGAACATGGAATCGAGCTGGGTTTTTGTTTCACCGCTGTAGAATTATAGGCCCCACACTATAGAACCTGAATTAGGAATAGTGGGCCTATGGAAATTTTTCTAAAAATCAGTTACCATAAGCCACAAATTGGCCTTTGTTCAGTGAAATCTCGCAATTCTGCCAAGTGAGTCCGGGTCCACCCGTCTTCCGATTCGAGTTGGTTACAATAGGAATGGCGCATAGGAAGTTAGGGTGGAGTATTTAGATGATGTTTGTATCAATTTCGTCATGTAACCAATCCATTCGTGTACCTTGATGGCCGCGATACCAGGAACAGCCGATGCAGATTTCGTGCTGAATGTAAAACCTTGAGAACTTTGCCTTCCGGACATGGAATCGAGCTGGTTTTTTTTTCACTGCTGCAGAATTATAGGCCCCACCCTATAGAACCTGAATTAGGAATAGTGGGCCTATGGAGATTTTTCTAAAAATCACTTACCATAAGCCACAAATCGGCATTTGTTTCAGTGAAATCTCGCAATTCCGCCGAGGGTGTCTGGGTCCACCCATCTTCCGATTCGAGTTGGTTATAATAGGAATGGCTCATTGGAAGTTAGGGTGGGACTATTTAAATGATGTTCGTATGAATTACGTTATGTAACCAATCCTTTCGTGTACCTTGATGGCCGCGATACCAGGAACAGCCGATGTAGATTTCATGCTGAATGTAAAACCTTGAGAACTTTGCCTTTCGGACATGGAATCGACCTCTGTTTTTTTTCACGGCTGCAAAATTATAGGCCCCACCCTATAGAACCTGAATTAGGAATAGTGGGCCTATGGAGATTTTTCTAAAAATCAGTTACCATAAGCCACAAATCGGCATTTCTTTCAGTGAAATCTCGCAATTCCGCCGAGGGTGTCTGGGTCCACCCATCTTTCGATTCGAGTTGGTTACAATAGGAATGGCACATTGGAAGTTAGGGTGGAGTATTTAGATGATGTTCGTATCAATTACGTCATGTAACCAATCCATTCGTGTACTTTGATGGCCGTGATACCAGGAACAGCCGATGCAGATTTCGTGCTGAATGTAAAACCTTGAGAACTTTGCCTTCCGGACATGGAATCGAGCTGGGTTTTTTTTTCATGGTTGCAGAATTATAGGCCTCACCCTATAGAACCTGAATTAGGAATAGTGGGCCTATGGAGATTTTTCTAAGAATCACTTACCATAAGACACAAATCGACATTTGTTTCTGTGAAATCTCGCAATTCCGTCGAGGGAGTCTGGGTCCACCCGTCTTTCGATTTGAGTTGGTTACAATAGGAATGGCACATAGGATGTTAAGGTGGAGTATTTAGATGATGTTCGTATTAATTACGTCATGTAACCAATCCATTTGTGTACCTTGATGGCCGCGATACCAGGAACAGCCGATGCAGATTTCGTGCTGAATGTAAAAGCTTGAGAACTTTGCCTTCCGAACATGGAATCGAGCTGGGTTTTTTTTTCACGACTATAGAATTATAGGCCCCACGCTATTGAACCCGAATTAGGAATAGTGGGCCTATGGAGATTTTTCTAAAAATCACTTGCTGTTGACGATCATTAACGATGAAATTCGACCGTCAATAAGCTCATAAAAAGGAGAAACTAGCAAACTTAAGTCACATATGCTTTTATTATTAATCTAATTCCATATGTATTTGGAGTATATCACTTTGCAGGTCACAAACACAAATACATGGAATAAACCATCAAAAGGCTCTTTCCAATGTTGATTCGCGCAAAGAATGAAGAAGGCGACAAGCATCACAACACCAATGGGGCAAGACACCACGCAACAGTGTTCCAAGCCCAACCAGAGACCACCTCGCAAAGGCGGTGATCATTTGGGCCAGCTAGTGAGCCGGTCGGCCCTGGGGGCGGCCGCCCCCCTATCACCGCCATAAGCCCTGGTCTTGCTCTGGCGGTGGCATGGAAGCATGCAACGTCGGTTCCCATGGTGCCTCACACCAAAAATAGGGAGGAGCATCGCCTTTGAATCAGTATAAAAAGGGGCTCCCTTTCCTCTCAAAGGCATATGATAGAAGAAATCCCAATTCAATTCACAAGGAGAGAAGAGTAGATTCTTACTTTTTCAGTAGTTGTAATAAAAGAGGTGAGTGAGTGAGGAGAGAGTGGGAGAAGAGTCGGAGTACTAGTGACTTCCCTTAGTGTGCT
>JAHUYU010001527.1:0-20585 GCA_030439765.1 Tripidium arundinaceum
TACATATTCTATTGCAAAGTGAGAGGCCCTTTAGGGTGTATTATGTCCCTTGTTTAGGTTGCAACAAACTCTTTGTGATCATTTTTTTATTCAATGTCAATCTCCACCTCACAGTTTTAGATGGAGTTGTTGCACAAGTCATAAGTCCCTCCACTTCATAGGATTTATTTACAATTTCTCTTGGTGCAACACTAGGTAAGGAAAAGGAGAAGTAGATTGAAAAACTGAGGTAACCAAGATCCAGCAATTAATTTCACCTTTGCGAAATAGTTCCGTGGTTTAAATTACCAGCACACAAGCTCAGGGAAGCCCACCCAACTTCTTACCGAGTAAAAAGTTCACTTCATATGTTAGAAATTGATCTAGCTATCTAATTCACTTTCAAAAAAATATCAATACAGAACACAGGCACCATGGACTTGATATCAAAATACTGTCAATAAATTGGAGCAATAATGATAAAGTGCTGACATATCTTCATCAGCACCATGCTTAATCAGTGCTTGGTGTCTTATTGGGGTCTTCTTGCATTGTCACACCATGCTGACCAGAAGCTTTTTGTTCGATTTCCTTCACATATACTACAATCATTAAAAATACCAGAATAGGGCTTGCTAACAATATAATTAAATGCAAATATAAAATATGTTAAGCATCTCAATGTGAACACTGAACTGATAATGAAGTCACCCATATCGATATTTTTTATAACAACAAAGAAAACAACAAAAGTTGAAGGATATTCATCAACTTCCAAAAGTCACCTATGTGGATCTAGGAGACACCAATATCAAAGACATTGATCTAGACTCTAGAGTAGGCTTCAAACCATGGTACAGAATAGTATTGCAAAAAAATCAGAACATTATCGGACACCTTCAACTATTAGTTTGCCCTGATCACTGATTAGTTTATTTTTATATCAATTTCCCATGTTACAAGAGCGGATACCTCAAGGGAATAGATTGCCTGCTCGAAAAGAAATTACACTGGCCAATATACATTCCTAGGATACAAACATTCATGAAAATATAATTGAAATATGGAAAGTTTACTGGATTTAGTCAGGGTTCGCTTGCCTTCATGAACGCATCAACCTATTGCATATGTGAGATTGACAATGACTTACAACGCTAGGTTAATCGGAAGTGTCAGGGTGTTGTAGGCAAGACCTGCATTGTCGGCATCACTGTCAATAGAAGATATCACTGCTGGGTCCCAAATAGTCTATGATACAATTTAAAAATCTGTTATTGTAAATTGCCAGAACAAAATAAGCTATATCAGCAAGGAAGCCAATAAACCAAACCTATATTGCAATGCTGCCTCGAAGATTGGCTGTGAAATTTATTGGCAGACTGTGCTGCAAGGCATCACCTGTAATAAGGAGAGTTCAGAGGTTTTAACGGAATCCTTATATTACAGGGAACAAAAACAGAACTCAGATTCATTTCCTTGTTTTAAAGAGGACAATCCGTATTTCCATACATTGTATGTGTTTAAATCAGTCTTGAGTGTGATCTTGCAATGTTCCTGCAACCCAATTGCATCATAGAAACCTGCTGCTAAAACCTGTATAATTGAAATCATGTTGGTTTCAGTATTCGGGTGAGGATTATCTTTATATTATATTATAGTGGATGCATACAGATTGCAAAGTCCTGAACATAATTTATTTGGGTTCAATAATCATGCATATTTTAATGAGTTCATTGCTGGAGAATATGGGAGGAAAAAGGGGAATTATACAGGGAACTCAAAATAGTTCATCAGCTCAAGTATTCATCTCATTAGATGTGAATTTAACTGAGAGTTTGACAACATGAGAAAATGAGGAGTCGATCGTTACCTGCAGTTGCAGGTGGTCGCATGGCAAGCTCCCTGAGGGAGCATGCGACATCGAATGCCTTGACGTCGCTGCCAGTGCCACTTGCCCGGCTTCTGTCCGCCGTAGTTACTCCCAGCGCTGGTGGCAGCCCTGCGCAGCGGCGCCGAGGCTCTGCCCGGGTCGCCACGCTCGCGTCGGGGCAGAGTCAGGGGCCAGGGTCGTTTGGCGCCCCTGCCCGCGCCGCCGCCCAACCATTGTTGGGTGCTGTAAGTGCAATCAAGCCCTATGTGGGTTTTGGTGCTGATGACCCTTCAATTAGAGGACTAATGAGATTTATTGAGATGACAAGCAGGGAATCAAATAAGAGGATGATGAACAGGTTGCAGGTACCCCATAATTGCTATGGATGGCTATGCTGGACTCAAAAGAGTTTAAATTTATTTTATTTTGAACATTGAGTTTAGGTATGCCGTACTATAAAAAGGGGTTCTAGAACAACTGTGTCAACTGTGCAACCAGATGCTTAAATCTTCAGAAATACATCCTCTCACCCAGCCTTAATAGCCAGCCAAAGTTCATCCTATTTGGGCTATTAAAGGCAGGGCGGCAGTGCCGCCCTTAGAGAGCGGCAGTGCCGCCCTCTGATGACCGTTGGACTCGGGCCCGTATTTATACAGCAGGCCCAGTCCACAATGGTCATCTTCTTTCTCTGCTCACTCGCTTCGAATCAGTTCGTATCCAGACAGACCAAAATCTCACTCTCTCTCCTCCATTGAAGCTCCACCTTCCCTCAAACCGGTTTGTGATTTCCACCATCAAAACTTGAGAGAAAAGGCAGCAAAACTCAATCGGAGAGCAGATCCACTGATTTCCAAAGTCAAAAGAGCATTTGGTTCATGTTTGGCCGGCGATTCTAGGGTTTATTACTCTTGGAGCTTGCTCCTAGCCGGCTAGGCATCGCCCAAGAGTTTGCCAACTGTTGTGGCATCCTTAGGAAGTTTGTAATCCAAGATTGCAGCTAGTGAATCATCCCTCATCTCAAGAGTTCACTCTCTTGACTTGAGAACGGGGAGAAATGCAAGCCTTGGTGGCAAGCCTAAGCCTTTTGTGGCTTCCTCAACAACGTGGACGTAGGCAAGCCTTTGTGGCAAGCTGAACCACGGGATAAATCTTGTGTCACTTGTTCTTATTGTGTTCTTGCTGTTCTTCATGCTCTAGGGTTAGAGCAAGACCCTAAATCTTCTTAGCTACAAGCATTCTGTGGTATTCAGTCTTCGAGCTGAACTTTCTCTTCATATTGCATCATTATACTGTTTAGGCTATCAAGTTTCTAACTGCAAAGTTTCACCTCGTTTGGCTTATTATTTGAGGTGCGGCAGTGCCACCCTGGTGGAGCAGCAGTGCCGCCCTAGGTTCTGATCTAGTTTCGAGCTGAGTTTTTGCAGGCCTATTCACCCCCCTCTAGGCCATCTTTGTGTACCAGAGATCCTACAAGTGGTATCGGAGCCAGATTCCTCGTATACGCTTCACAGCGTGAGGAATGGAGGCCGGAGGAGCATCGGGAGCAGCTCAACAAGTCAATCCACACGACTTGGATCTGCACGAGAATGAGAGTAGCGATCTCTCCGTCTCTACAGCAGCGGAGGACCTTCCTCCGTTGAGATCCGATGCGGAGAAGAAACTACAAGATGATGAAGAGAGAAAAAGAAGAAAAGCCGAAAAGAAGAAGAAAAGAGAAGCAAGAGAAGCTGAGAAGGAGAAGCAGCGGCTTCAAGACAAGAAAAGAAGAAAAGAAGAAAGAAGACTCAAGAGAGAAGAAAGAAGCAAAAGAAGAGAAGCAAGGAAGAAAGAGCAAGAAAAGCTCAAGGCCGTGCATGTGTCATCTAGTGAGCTCTCTAGTAGCTCCGATGATGGCGATGATGATGAGTCCTACATCAAGCCAAAGAAGAGTACCAAGGACAAGGGCAGCAGCAACAATAAGAAGAAATACTCCGCCGTATCCTTTAACTATTCTTCTTTGACTAACCATGATTGCAAGTCTTTTATTAATGTGCCCGCGGGCAAGTTACCCAAGTTTGATGGGACTAACTTTGCCAAGTGGAAGCACTTGATGAAGGCTTATCTTGTAGGTCTTCATCCCGGCATTTGGGAGATTGTGTGCAATGGTGTTGAGCCTCCAATGGATCCCGAAAACCCCACACTTGATGAGTTGGCAGCCATCCACCTCAATGGACAAGCCACTAGTGTGCTTCTTAGTGCATTGGATGGTGATGAGTATAATAGAGTGATGGGTGTGGATGTTGCCAAGCAGATTTGGGACACTTTACACCTTGCACATGAAGGTGTTGACAAAGTAAGAAAGGCAAGAATTGATTTGTTGATGGCCAAACTCAACCGGTTTGTGATCATGGATGGTGAAGGGCCCCAAGAGATGTTTGATAGATTGATGACTATGGTTGGCAAAATTAGAGGGTATGGTTGTGATGAGCTTGATGACCACAAGATTGTCAAAGTTATGTTGGAAGCCTACTCACCAAGAAATGAGACCGTGGTTACTCTCATTAAAGATAAGAAGAAGTTTGAGCACTTCACTCCAAATGATGTGCTTGGAAGAATTTTGACATTTGATATGCAAAGAGAAGAGGCAAATGAGAGGAGAAAACTTGGTGAGTTGCAAGGCAAGCTTGATGGGATGAAAATCAAGGATGTGGCACTCAAGGCAACCAAGGCAAGCAAGAATGGACCAACAAACAAGCAAAGGGGCAGCAAGCAAGCATCAACAAGCAAGCCTAAAGAAGTCAAGCAAATCCAAGAAGAAGATGAAGTAACAACATCATCAAGTGAAGATGAGAGTGATGATGCACCATATGAGAAGGTGGAGGACTTTGCACTCTTCATGAAGAAGTACAAGAGAGGGTTGAAGGAGCAAGGGTACAAATTCATAAAGAGGAGGTTCCCTGTATAATTCCCCTTTTTCCTCCCATATTCTCCAGCAATGAACTCATTAAAATATGCATGATTATCTTTATATTATATTATAGTGGATGCATACAGATTGCAAAGTCCTGAACATAATTTATTTGGGTTCAATAATCATGCATATTTTAATGAGTTCATTGCTGGAGAATATGGGAGGAAAAAGGGGAATTATACAGGGAACCTCCTCTTTATGAATTTGTACCCTTGCTCCTTCAACCCTCTCTTGTACTTCTTCATGAAGAGTGCAAAGTCCTCCACCTTCTCATATGGTGCATCATCACTCTCATCTTCACTTGATGATGTTGTTACTTCATCTTCTTCTTGGATTTGCTTGACTTCTTTAGGCTTGCTTGTTGATGCTTGCTTGCTGCCCCTTTGCTTGTTTGTTGGTCCATTCTTGCTTGCCTTGGTTGCCTTGAGTGCCACATCCTTGATTTTCATCCCATCAAGCTTGCCTTGCAACTCACCAAGTTTTCTCCTCTCATTTGCCTCTTCTCTTTGCATATCAAATGTCAAAATTCTTCCAAGCACATCATTTGGAGTGAAGTGCTCAAACTTCTTCTTATCTTTAATGAGAGTAACCACGGTCTCATTTCTTGGTGAGTAGGCTTCCAACATAACTTTGACAATCTTGTGGTCATCAAGCTCATCACAACCATACCCTCTAATTTTGCCAACCATAGTCATCAATCTATCAAACATCTCTTGGGGCCCTTCACCATCCATGATCACAAACCGGTTGAGTTTGGCCATCAACAAATCAATTCTTGCCTTTCTTACTTTGTCAACACCTTCATGTGCAAGGTGCAAAGTGTCCCAAATCTGCTTGGCAACATCCACACCCATCACTCTATTATACTCATCACCATCCAATGCACTAAGAAGCACACTAGTGGCTTGTCCATTGAGGTGGATGGCTGCCAACTCATCAAGTGTGGGGTTTTCGGGATCCATTGGAGGCTCAACACCATTGCACACAATCTCCCAAATGCCGGGATGAAGACCTACAAGATAAGCCTTCATCAAGTGCTTCCACTTGGCAAAGTTAGTCCCATCAAACTTGGGTAACTTGCCCGCGGGCACATTAATAAAAGACTTGCAATCATGGTTAGTCAAAGAAGAATAGTTAAAGGATACGGCGGAGTATTTCTTCTTATTGTTGCTGCTGCCCTTGTCCTTGGTACTCTTCTTTGGCTTGATGTAGGACTCATCATCATCGCCATCATCGGAGCTACTAGAGAGCTCACTAGATGACACATGCACGGCCTTGAGCTTTTCTTGCTCTTTCTTCCTTGCTTCTCTTCTTTTGCTTCTTTCTTCTCTCTTGAGTCTTCTTTCTTCTTTTCTTCTTTTCTTGTCTTGAAGCCGCTGCTTCTCCTTCTCAGCTTCTCTTGCTTCTCTTTTCTTCTTCTTTTCGGCTTTTCTTCTTTTTCTCTCTTCATCATCTTGTAGTTTCTTCTCCGCATCGGATCTCAACGGAGGAAGGTCCTCCGCTGCTGTAGAGACGGAGAGATCGCTACTCTCATTCTCGTGCAGATCCAAGTCGTGTGGATTGACTTGTTGAGCTGCTCCCGATGCTCCTCCGGCCTCCATTCCTCACGCTGTGAAGCGTATACGAGGAATCTGGCTCCGATACCACTTGTAGGATCTCTGGTACACAAAGATGGCCTAGAGGGGGGTGAATAGGCCTGCAAAAACTCAGCTCGAAACTAGATCAGAACCTAGGGCGGCACTGCTGCTCCACCAGGGTGGCACTGCCGCACCTCAAATAATAAGCCAAACGAGGTGAAACTTTGCAGTTAGAAACTTGATAGCCTAAACAGTATAATGATGCAATATGAAGAGAAAGTTCAGCTCGAAGACTGAATACCACAGAATGCTTGTAGCTAAGAAGATTTAGGGTCTTGCTCTAACCCTAGAGCATGAAGAACAGCAAGAACACAATAAGAACAAGTGACACAAGATTTATCCCGTGGTTCAGCTTGCCACAAAGGCTTGCCTACGTCCACGTTGTTGAGGAAGCCACAAAAGGCTTAGGCTTGCCACCAAGGCTTGCATTTCTCCCCGTTCTCAAGTCAAGAGAGTGAACTCTTGAGATGAGGGATGATTCACTAGCTGCAATCTTGGATTACAAACTTCCTAAGGATGCCACAACAGTTGGCAAACTCTTGGGCGATGCCTAGCCGGCTAGGAGCAAGCTCCAAGAGTAATAAACCCTAGAATCGCCGGCCAAACATGAACCAAATGCTCTTTTGACTTTGGAAATCAGTGGATCTGCTCTCCGATTGAGTTTTGCTGCCTTTTCTCTCAAGTTTTGATGGTGGAAATCACAAACCGGTTTGAGGGAAGGTGGAGCTTCAATGGAGGAGAGAGAGTGAGATTTTGGTCTGTCTGGATACGAACTGATTCGAAGCGAGTGAGCAGAGAAAGAAGATGACCATTGTGGACTGGGCCTGCTGTATAAATACGGGCCCGAGTCCAACGGTCATCAGAGGGCGGCACTGCCGCTCTCTAAGGGCGGCACTGCCGCCCTGCCTTTAATAGCCCAAATAGGATGAACTTTGGCTGGCTATTAAGGCTGGGTGAGAGGATGTATTTCTGAAGATTTAAGCATCTGGTTGCACAGTTGACACAGTTGTTCTAGAACCCCTTTTTATAGTACGGCATACCTAAACTCAATGTTCAAAATAAAATAAATTTAAACTCTTTTGAGTCCAGCATAGCCATCCATAGCAATTATGGGGTACCTGCAACCTGTTCATCATCCTCTTATTTGATTCCCTGCTTGTCATCTCAATAAATCTCATTAGTCCTCTAATTGAAGGGTCATCAGCACCAAAACCCACATAGGGCTTGATTGCACTTACAGCACCCAACAATGGTTGGGCGGCGGCGCGGGCAGGGGCGCCAAACGACCCTGGCCCCTGACTCTGCCCCGACGCGAGCGTGGCGACCCGGGCAGAGCCTCGGCGCCGCTGCGCAGGGCTGCCACCAGCGCTGGGAGTAACTACGGCGGACAGAAGCCGGGCAAGTGGCACTGGCAGCGACGTCAAGGCATTCGATGTCGCATGCTCCCTCAGGGAGCTTGCCATGCGACCACCTGCAACTGCAGGTAACGATCGACTCCTCATTTTCTCATGTTGTCAAACTCTCAGTTAAATTCACATCTAATGAGATGAATACTTGAGCTGATGAACTATTTTGAGTTCCCTGTATAATTCCCCTTTTTCCTCCCATATTCTCCAGCAATGAACTCATTAAAATATGCATGATTATTGAACCCAAATAAATTATGTTCAGGACTTTGCAATCTGTATGCATCCACTATAATATAATATAAAGATAATCCTCACCCGAATACTGAAACCAACATGATTTCAATTATACAGGTTTTAGCAGCAGGTTTCTATGATGCAATTGGGTTATTAAAGGCAGGGCGGCAGTGCCGCCCTTAGAGAGCGGCAGTGCCGCCCTCTGATGACCGTTGGACTCGGGCCCGTATTTATACAGCAGGCCCAGTCCACAATGGTCATCTTCTTTCTCTGCTCACTCGCTTCGAATCAGTTCGTATCCAGACAGACCAAAATCTCACTCTCTCTCCTCCATTGAAGCTCCACCTTCCCTCAAACCGGTTGTGATTTCCACCATCAAAACTTGAGAGAAAAGGCAGCAAAACTCAATCGGAGAGCAGATCCACTGATTTCCAAAGTCAAAAGAGCATTTGGTTCATGTTTGGCCGGCGATTCTAGGGTTTATTACTCTTGGAGCTTGCTCCTAGCCGGCTAGGCATCGCCCAAGAGTTTGCCAACTGTTGTGGCATCCTTAGGAAGTTTGTAATCCAAGATTGCAGCTAGTGAATCATCCCTCATCTCAAGAGTTCACTCTCTTGACTTGAGAACGGGGAGAAATGCAAGCCTTGGTGGCAAGCCTAAGCCTTTTGTGGCTTCCTCAACAACGTGGACGTAGGCAAGCCTTTGTGGCAAGCTGAACCACGGGATAAATCTTGTGTCACTTGTTCTTATTGTGTTCTTGCTGGAGAATATGGGAGGAAAAAGGGGAATTATACAGGGAACTCAAAATAGTTCATCAGCTCAAGTATTCATCTCATTAGATGTGAATTTAACTGAGAGTTTGACAACATGAGAAAATGAGGAGTCGATCGTTACCTGCAGTTGCAGGTGGTCGCATGGCAAGCTCCCTGAGGGAGCATGCGACATCGAATGCCTTGACGTCGCTGCCAGTGCCACTTGCCCGGCTTCTGTCCGCCGTAGTTACTCCCAGCGCTGGTGGCAGCCCTGCGCAGCGGCGCCGAGGCTCTGCCCGGGTCGCCACGCTCGCGTCGGGGCAGAGTCAGGGGCCAGGGTCGTTTGGCGCCCCTGCCCGCGCCGCCGCCCAACCATTGTTGGGTGCTGTAAGTGCAATCAAGCCCTATGTGGGTTTTGGTGCTGATGACCCTTCAATTAGAGGACTAATGAGATTTATTGAGATGACAAGCAGGGAATCAAATAAGAGGATGATGAACAGGTTGCAGGTACCCCATAATTGCTATGGATGGCTATGCTGGACTCAAAAGAGTTTAAATTTATTTTATTTTGAACATTGAGTTTAGGTATGCCGTACTATAAAAAGGGGTTCTAGAACAACTGTGTCAACTGTGCAACCAGATGCTTAAATCTTCAGAAATACATCCTCTCACCCAGCCTTAATAGCCAGCCAAAGTTCATCCTATTTGGGCTATTAAAGGCAGGGCGGCAGTGCCGCCCTTAGAGAGCGGCAGTGCCGCCCTCTGATGACCGTTGGACTCGGGCCCGTATTTATACAGCAGGCCCAGTCCACAATGGTCATCTTCTTTCTCTGCTCACTCGCTTCGAATCAGTTCGTATCCAGACAGACCAAAATCTCACTCTCTCTCCTCCATTGAAGCTCCACCTTCCCTCAAACCGGTTTGTGATTTCCACCATCAAAACTTGAGAGAAAAGGCAGCAAAACTCAATCGGAGAGCAGATCCACTGATTTCCAAAGTCAAAAGAGCATTTGGTTCATGTTTGGCCGGCGATTCTAGGGTTTATTACTCTTGGAGCTTGCTCCTAGCCGGCTAGGCATCGCCCAAGAGTTTGCCAACTGTTGTGGCATCCTTAGGAAGTTTGTAATCCAAGATTGCAGCTAGTGAATCATCCCTCATCTCAAGAGTTCACTCTCTTGACTTGAGAACGGGGAGAAATGCAAGCCTTGGTGGCAAGCCTAAGCCTTTTGTGGCTTCCTCAACAACGTGGACGTAGGCAAGCCTTTGTGGCAAGCTGAACCACGGGATAAATCTTGTGTCACTTGTTCTTATTGTGTTCTTGCTGTTCTTCATGCTCTAGGGTTAGAGCAAGACCCTAAATCTTCTTAGCTACAAGCATTCTGTGGTATTCAGTCTTCGAGCTGAACTTTCTCTTCATATTGCATCATTATACTGTTTAGGCTATCAAGTTTCTAACTGCAAAGTTTCACCTCGTTTGGCTTATTATTTGAGGTGCGGCAGTGCCACCCTGGTGGAGCAGCAGTGCCGCCCTAGGTTCTGATCTAGTTTCGAGCTGAGTTTTTGCAGGCCTATTCACCCCCCTCTAGGCCATCTTTGTGTACCAGAGATCCTACAAGTGGTATCGGAGCCAGATTCCTCGTATACGCTTCACAGCGTGAGGAATGGAGGCCGGAGGAGCATCGGGAGCAGCTCAACAAGTCAATCCACACGACTTGGATCTGCACGAGAATGAGAGTAGCGATCTCTCCGTCTCTACAGCAGCGGAGGACCTTCCTCCGTTGAGATCCGATGCGGAGAAGAAACTACAAGATGATGAAGAGAGAAAAAGAAGAAAAGCCGAAAAGAAGAAGAAAAGAGAAGCAAGAGAAGCTGAGAAGGAGAAGCAGCGGCTTCAAGACAAGAAAAGAAGAAAAGAAGAAAGAAGACTCAAGAGAGAAGAAAGAAGCAAAAGAAGAGAAGCAAGGAAGAAAGAGCAAGAAAAGCTCAAGGCCGTGCATGTGTCATCTAGTGAGCTCTCTAGTAGCTCCGATGATGGCGATGATGATGAGTCCTACATCAAGCCAAAGAAGAGTACCAAGGACAAGGGCAGCAGCAACAATAAGAAGAAATACTCCGCCGTATCCTTTAACTATTCTTCTTTGACTAACCATGATTGCAAGTCTTTTATTAATGTGCCCGCGGGCAAGTTACCCAAGTTTGATGGGACTAACTTTGCCAAGTGGAAGCACTTGATGAAGGCTTATCTTGTAGGTCTTCATCCCGGCATTTGGGAGATTGTGTGCAATGGTGTTGAGCCTCCAATGGATCCCGAAAACCCCACACTTGATGAGTTGGCAGCCATCCACCTCAATGGACAAGCCACTAGTGTGCTTCTTAGTGCATTGGATGGTGATGAGTATAATAGAGTGATGGGTGTGGATGTTGCCAAGCAGATTTGGGACACTTTAGCACCTTGCACATGAAGGTGTTGACAAAGTAAGAAAGGCAAGAATTGATTTGTTGATGGCCAAACTCAACCGGTTTGTGATCATGGATGGTGAAGGGCCCCAAGAGATGTTTGATAGATTGATGACTATGGTTGGCAAAATTAGAGGGTATGGTTGTGATGAGCTTGATGACCACAAGATTGTCAAAGTTATGTTGGAAGCCTACTCACCAAGAAATGAGACCGTGGTTACTCTCATTAAAGATAAGAAGAAGTTTGAGCACTTCACTCCAAATGATGTGCTTGGAAGAATTTTGACATTTGATATGCAAAGAGAAGAGGCAAATGAGAGGAGAAAACTTGGTGAGTTGCAAGGCAAGCTTGATGGGATGAAAATCAAGGATGTGGCACTCAAGGCAACCAAGGCAAGCAAGAATGGACCAACAAACAAGCAAAGGGGCAGCAAGCAAGCATCAACAAGCAAGCCTAAAGAAGTCAAGCAAATCCAAGAAGAAGATGAAGTAACAACATCATCAAGTGAAGATGAGAGTGATGATGCACCATATGAGAAGGTGGAGGACTTTGCACTCTTCATGAAGAAGTACAAGAGAGGGTTGAAGGAGCAAGGGTACAAATTCATAAAGAGGAGGTTCCCCAACAAGAAGAAGAGGACTTGCTACAATTGTGGCAGCACCGAGCACTTTGTTGCTCATTGTCCTAATGAGAGCAAAGACAACAAATACAAGAAGGACAAGAAAGATAGCAAGCCCTACCCTAGAAGAGGGAAGAAGAATGTAGGTGAAGCACACATTGGGCATGAGTGGGACTCTACATATGATAGCTCAAGTGATGAGGATGAGAAGCTTGCAACCGTGGCAATTCACAAGACATCCTCCTCACCAAAACTCTTCAACAACATGTCCGATGATGACTACTACGCCCCTCACACTTGTCTCATGGCAAGGGGTGAGAAGGTAAAATCTAAAACCACACCTACTCCACCTCCAAGTGACATCACTAGTAGTGATCTTAGTGATAGCTCTAGTGATGATGAATCTAGTGATGAAGAAATAAGCAAAATAACTAAAAAGTTGGATGCTAAGACCAAACAATTCATCGCTAGACTAATGGAAGAATATGAGATCCTTCAAGCCGAGTTAGCAATTAGAGAAGATGCACTCATAAAACAAGAGGATCTCTATATTGCTAGCAAGAAAGCTCTTGCTTTAGAGAGAAGTGAGATGGATGTCTTGCGCAAGGCCTTGGCCAAAGAGCAAGAGGACCATGCTCTCACAAAGAAGGAAAATGTTGCACTCAATCAAAAGTATTGTGACTTGGATAACAAGTACAAAAAGATGGAGCTGCAATATAACCTTCTTAGGGAGAGCACCTCACAGCCCTCTAAAGCAAAGGATGCCTCATCTCCTTCCACTAGTCAAGGTTGTGGAAAATGCTATAATGTTGACTTGGATAATTATGCCACTAACCTTGCAAACATGGAGGCTATGAAAATTGAGATTGCTAGGCTAAATGGGTTGATTGAAAAAGGGTGTACAACTGAGAACAAGCAATCTAGTGGCAAAGGAAGTCAACCAAGACAGCCACAATACAAGAATGGAAGACACCCACACATCAAGGATGGACTAGGACACACCAAAGGAAGCAAGACAAATGGAAGAAAAGTTGTAAATGGATATGAGTGTGTTCAGTTCATGAGTAAGGGCAGAATGAGTACAGAGAGACCTGCACAGAAGGTGGCACAAAGGCAACCCCGAGCAGCACAGCCAGCCCAGGGCGGCAGTGCCGCCCCCCACAAAAAAGGGAAGGTCACTCATTCTAGCCCATCTCATGACAATCACAACAAGAGGATGTCACAGCCAAACCAAGAGTTCCAGAAGCCAAAGAAATCAATCTGGAACACTCCAAACAAGTATGCCTATCAACCAAAGGCTCAAGCACCTAGGCAAAGCTTGGATTCTTGCTTTGTATTGAAGAACAACAGAAAAGGAGAAGTGGTTGCCAAATATGTTGGCAAAGAAACTAATGTTTATCATAACACTTCTATTTGGGTTCCTAAGATTCTTGTTACTAACATGCAATGCCCCAAGAACATTTGAGGACCTAAATCAAGGAGCTAATTTGTTTTGCAGGCATACTCCTCCGGTGGGTCAAGTTGGGTGCTTGACAGCGGATGTACAAATCATATGACCGGAGAAAGGAGTATGTTCTCTTCCTACTCCCCTATGGAAGGCTCAACCGAGAACATAGTCTTTGGAGACAATTTCAAAGGGAGAGTAATCGGTCTTGGTAAAGTTGCAATCTCACTTGAACATTCAATTTCTAATGTTTTACATGTTGATTCGTTGAGTTACAACCTGTTGTCCGTTTCACAATTATGTGAGACGGGCTACAATTGTCTCTTTACAGATGTGGGTGTGAAAGTCTTTAAAAGGGAGGATTCCTCTATTGTCTTTACGGGTCACTTAAAGAATAAGCTTTACCTAGTTGATTTCAACAAAAGTAAAGCTAATCTTGAGACTTGTTTAGTGGCAAAATCTAGCATGGGCTGGTTATGGCATCGCCGTCTAGCTCATGTTGGGATGAGGAACTTGGCCAAACTTTTAAAAGATGAACACATCCTTGGACTAACAAATGTTCATTTTGAGAAAAACAGGATATGTAGTGTTTGCCAAGCCGGAAAGCAAGTCGGTGCACCTCACCCACCAAAGAGTGTCATGACCACCACTCAACCATTGGAGTTGATTCACATGGATCTCTTTGGACCGGTGGCCTACCTTAGCATCGAGGGTAACAAATATGGTCTTGTTATTGTTGATGATTATTCCCGTTTCACTTGCGTGTTTTTTGTGTATGACAAGTCACAAGTTCAAGAGAAGGTGAAGATCTTTATTAGGAGGGCTCAAAAGGAGTTTGGCCTTCCTATCAAGAAAGTGAGAAGTGACAATGGGACCGAATTCAAGAACACCTTGGTGGAGGAGTTTCTTGATGATGAGGGCATCAAGCATGAGTTTTCAACACCATACACCCCGCAACAAAATGGCGTAGTAGAGAGAAAGAACCGTACACTCATTGACATGGAAAGGACAATGCTAGATGAGTACAAGACTTCGGACCTATTTTGGTGTGAAGCTGTCAACACCGCTTGCCATGCTATCAACCGTCTCTACTTGCACAAGAAGTTGAAGAAGACCTCATATGAGCTTCTAACCGGTAACAAACCAAAGGTGTCATACTTTAGAGTGTTTGGGTGTAAGTGTTTCATATTTAACAAGAAACCCAAAACCTCTAAGTTTGCACCTTAAGTTGATGAGGGTATTCTTCTTGGATATGGATCAAATGAGCATGCCTACCGTGTCTTCAACAAAGCCTCCGGTAGAGTTGAAGTAGCGATAGATGTGACATTTGATGAATCTAATGGCTCTCAAGTAGAGCAAATTGATCTAAGTGTTGTAGGAAAGGAGGATCCACCTTGTAAGGCAATCAAGCAATTGGCTATTGGCGATGTTAGGCCACAAGAAGAGAAAGCCACTGAAGAGGAGGATCCCCAAGTTGCTGTAGAACAAGTTTCCACTGACGTACCTGATGCAAAACAGCAACACCAACAGCAGGCAAAAGAACAGAGGGCGGCAGTGCCGCTCCCTGAGGGCGGCAGTGCCGCTCCCTGAGGGCGGCAGTGCTGCCCCTCCCTAGCAAGGAGCTGCTGGTCCATCTTCAGCACCTGATCAAGACCTGGCACCCATACTTGAAGCTGATGAAGATTATGATGAAGATATTGAAGAAGTTGATGAGCAAGGCACTCCGGAGCATCCAAGGCTACGCCAAACTATACAACAGGACCATCCCGTTGACAATATCCTTGGAAGTCTTCGAAGAGGAGTAACTACTCGTTCACATTTAGCAAACTTTTGCAGATTTTACTCGTTCGTTTCCTATTTGGAGCCTCTCAAGGTAGAAGATGCACTTGGAGATCCGGATTGGGTGTTGGCAATGCAAGAAGAGCTCAACAACTTCACAAGAAATGAAGTGTGGACCTTGGTGGAAAGACCCAAGACCAACATCATTGGTACCAAGTGGGTCTTTCACAATAAGCAAGATGAGAATGGCATGGTGACAAGGAATAAGGTAAGATTGGTTGCTCAAGGTTTCACTCAAGTAGAGGGATTGGACTTTGATGAGACCTTTGCACCGGTAGCAAGGCTTGAAGCAATCCGTATACTCCTAGCCTATGCTGCCCATCATGACTTCAAGTTATATCAAATGGATGTCAAGAGTGCATTCCTCAATGGCCCAATTCAAGAGTTGGTTTATGTTGAGCAACCACCAGGCTTTGAAGATCCCAAATTCCCAAATCATGTCTACAAGCTCCATAAGGCGCTCTATGGGCTTAAGCAAGCACCAAGAGCATGATATGAATGCCTTAAGGACTTCTTGCTCAAACAAGGCTTTGAAATAGGCAAAGCCGACCCTACTCTCTTCACTCACAAGATTAACAAGGATATTTTTGTGTGCCAAATATATGTCGATGACATAATATTTGGCAGTACTAACCATTCTTTTTGTAAGGAATTTAGTAGGACCATGACAAAGAGATTTCAGATGTCCATTGATAGCCATTGGAGTCTTGATGGGCTTAGCCTTGTCCATGTTAAATTTCTTCAACATGTCATGTGTATACTTGGTTTGGCTAATGAATGTTCCTTCCTTCAATTGCTTGATTTTGAAACCCGAGGAAGTACTTCAATTCACCCATCATGGACATCTGAAATCTCTTTGTCATGGTCCTACTAAATTCCTTACAAAAAGAATGGTTAGTACTGCCAAATATTATGTCATCGACATATATTTGGCACACAAAAATATCCTTGTTAATCTTGTGAGTGAAGAGAGTAGGGTCGGCTTTGCCTATTTCAAAGCCTTGTTTGAGCAAGAAGTCCTTAAGGCATTCATATCATGCTCTTGGTGCTTGCTTAAGCCCATAGAGCGCCTTATGGAGCTTGTAGACATGATTTGGGAATTTGGGATCTTCAAAGCCTGGTGGTTGCTCAACATAAACCAACTCTTGAATTGGGCCATTGAGGAATGCACTCTTGACATCCATTTGATATAACTTGAAGTCATGATGGGCAGCATAGGCTAGGAGTATACGGATTGCTTCAAGCCTTGCTACCGGTGCAAAGGTCTCATCAAAGTCCAATCCCTCTACTTGAGTGAAACCTTGAGCAACCAATCTTACCTTATTCCTTGTCACCATGCCATTCTCATCTTGCTTATTGTGAAAGACCCACTTGGTACCAATGATGTTGGTCTTGGGTCTTTCCACCAAGGTCCACACTTCATTTCTTGTGAAGTTGTTGAGCTCTTCTTGCATTGCCAACACCCAATCCGGATCTCCAAGTGCATCTTCTACCTTGAGAGGCTCCAAATAGGAAACGAACGAGTAAAATCTGCAAAAGTTTGCTAAATGTGAACGAGTAGTTACTCCTCTTCGAAGACTTCCAAGGATATTGTCAACGGGATGGTCCTGTTGTATAGTTTGGCGTAGCCTTGGATGCTCCGGAGTGCCTTGCTCATCAACTTCTTCAATATCTTCATCATAATCTTCATCAGCTTCAAGTATGGGTGCCAGGTCTTGATCAGGTGCTGAAGATGGACCAGCAGCTCCTTGCTAGGGAGGGGCAGCACTGCCGCCCTCAGGGAGCGGCACTGCCGCCCTCAGGGAGCGGCACTGCCGCCCTCTGTTCTTTTGCCTGCTGTTGGTGTTGCTGTTTTGCATCAGGTACGTCAGTGGAAACTTGTTCTACAGCAACTTGGGGATCCTCCTCTTCAGTGGCTTTCTCTTCTTGTGGCCTAACATCGCCAATAGCCAATTGCTTGATTGCCTTACAAGGTGGATCCTCCTTTCCTACAACACTTAGATCAATTTGCTCTACTTGAGAGCCATTAGATTCATCAAATGTCACATCTATCGCTACTTCAACTCTACCGGAGGCTTTGTTGAAGACACGGTAGGCATGCTCATTTGATCCATATCCAAGAAGAATACCCTCATCAACTTAAGGTGCAAACTTAGAGGTTTTGGGTTTCTTGTTAAATATGAAACACTTACACCCAAACACTCTAAAGTATGACACCTTTGGTTTGTTACCGGTTAGAAGCTCATATGAGGTCTTCTTCAACTTCTTGTGCAAGTAGAGACGGTTGATAGCATGGCAAGCGGTGTTGACAGCTTCACACCAAAATAGGTCCGAAGTCTTGTACTCATCTAGCATTGTCCTTTCCATGTCAATGAGTGTACGGTTCTTTCTCTCTACTACGCCATTTTGTTGCGGGGTGTATGGTGTTGAAAACTCATGCTTGATGCCCTCATCATCAAGAAACTCCTCCACCAAGGTGTTCTTGAATTCGGTCCCATTGTCACTTCTCACTTTCTTGATAGGAAGGCCAAACTCCTTTTGAGCCCTCCTAATAAAGATCTTCACCTTCTCTTGAACTTGTGACTTGTCATACACAAAAAACACGCAAGTGAAACGGGAATAATCATCAACAATAACAAGACCATATTTGTTACCCTCGATGCTAAGGTAGGCCACCGGTCCAAAGAGATCCATGTGAATCAACTCCAATGGTTGAGTGGTGGTCATGACACTCTTTGGTGGGTGAGGTGCACCGACTTGCTTTCCGGCTTGGCAAACACTACATATCCTGTTTTTCTCAAAATGAACATTTGTTAGTCCAAGGATGTGTTCATCTTTTAAAAGTTTGGCCAAGTTCCTCATCCCAACATGAGCTAGACGGCGATGCCATAACCAGCCCATGCTAGATTTTGCCACTAAACAAGTCTCAAGATTAGCTTTACTTTTGTTGAAATCAACTAGGTAAAGCTTATTCTTTAAGTGACCCGTAAAGACAATAGAGGAATCCTCCCTTTTAAAGACTTTCACACCCACATCTGTAAAGAGACAATTGTAGCCCGTCTCACATAATTGTGAAACGGACAACAGGTTGTAACTCAACGAATCAACATGTAAAACATTAGAAATTGAATGTTCAAGTGAGATTGCAACTTTACCAAGACCGATTACTCTCCCTTTGAAATTGTCTCCAAAGACTATGTTCTCGGTTGAGCCTTCCATAGGGGAGTAGGAAGAGAACATACTCCTTTCTCCGGTCATATGATTTGTACATCCGCTGTCAAGCACCCAACTTGACCCACCGGAGGAGTATGCCTGCAAAACAAATTAGCTCCTTGATTTAGGTCCTCAAATGTTCTTGGGGCATTGCATGTTAGTAACAAGAATCTTAGGAACCCAAATAGAAGTGTTATGATAAACATTAGTTTCTTTGCCAACATATTTGGCAACCACTTCTCCTTTTCTGTTGTTCTTCAATACAAAGCAAGAATCCAAGCTTTGCCTAGGTGCTTGAGCCTTTGGTTGATAGGCATACTTGTTTGGAGTGTTCCAGATTGATTTCTTTGGCTTCTGGAACTCTTGGTTTGGCTGTGACATCCTCTTGTTGTGATTGTCATGAGATGGGCTAGAATGAGTGACCTTCCCTTTTTTGTGGGGGGCGGCACTGCCGCCCTGGGCTGGCTGTGCTGCTCGGGGTTGCCTTTGTGCCACCTTCTGTGCAGGTCTCTCTGTACTCATTCTGCCCTTACTCATGAACTGAACACACTCATATCCATTTACAACTTTTCTTCCATTTGTCTTGCTTCCTTTGGTGTGTCCTAGTCCATCCTTGATGTGTGGGTGTCTTCCATTCTTGTATTGTGGCTGTCTTGGTTGACTTCCTTTGCCACTAGATTGCTTGTTCTCAGTTGTACACCCTTTTTCAATCAACCCATTTAGCCTAGCAATCTCAATTTTCATAGCCTCCATGTTTGCAAGGTTAGTGGCATAATTATCCAAGTCAACATTATAGCATTTTCCACAACCTTGACTAGTGGAAGGAGATGAGGCATCCTTTGCTTTAGAGGGCTGTGAGGTGCTCTCCCTAAGAAGGTTATATTGCAGCTCCATCTTTTTGTACTTGTTATCCAAGTCACAATACTTTTGATTGAGTGCAACATTTTCCTTCTTTGTGAGAGCATGGTCCTCTTGCTCTTTGGCCAAGGCCTTGCGCAAGACATCCATCTCACTTCTCTCTAAAGCAAGAGCTTTCTTGCTAGCAATATAGAGATCCTCTTGTTTTATGAGTGCATCTTCTCTAATTGCTAACTCGGCTTGAAGGATCTCATATTCTTCCATTAGTCTAGCGATGAATTGTTTGGTCTTAGCATCCAACTTTTTAGTTATTTTGCTTATTTCTTCATCACTAGATTCATCATCACTAGAGCTATCACTAAGATCACTACTAGTGATGTCACTTGGAGGTGGAGTAGGTGTGGTTTTAGATTTTACCTTCTCACCCCTTGCCATGAGACAAGTGTGAGGGGCGTAGTAGTCATCATCGGACATGTTGTTGAAGAGTTTTGGTGAGGAGGATGTCTTGTGAATTGCCACGGTTGCAAGCTTCTCATCCTCATCACTTGAGCTATCATATGTAGAGTCCCACTCATGCCCAATGTGTGCTTCACCTACATTCTTCTTCCCTCTTCTAGGGTAGGGCTTGCTATCTTTCTTGTCCTTCTTGTATTTGTTGTCTTTGCTCTCATTAGGACAATGAGCAACAAAGTGCTCGGTGCTGCCACAATTGTAGCAAGTCCTCTTCTTCTTGTTGGGGAACCTCCTCTTTATGAATTTGTACCCTTGCTCCTTCAACCCTCTCTTGTACTTCTTCATGAAGAGTGCAAAGTCCTCCACCTTCTCATATGGTGCATCATCACTCTCATCTTCACTTGATGATGTTGTTACTTCATCTTCTTCTTGGATTTGCTTGACTTCTTTAGGCTTGCTTGTTGATGCTTGCTTGCTGCCCCTTTGCTTGTTTGTTGGTCCATTCTTGCTTGCCTTGGTTGCCTTGAGTGCCACATCCTTGATTTTCATCCCATCAAGCTTGCCTTGCAACTCACCAAGTTTTCTCCTCTCACCCAGCCTTAATAGCCAGCCAAAGTTCATCCTATTTGGGCTATTAAAGGCAGGGCGGCAGTGCCGCCCTTAGAGAGCGGCAGTGCCGCCCTCTGATGACCGTTGGACTCGGGCCCGTATTTATACAGCAGGCCCAGTCCACAATGGTCATCTTCTTTCTCTGCTCACTCGCTTCGAATCAGTTCGTATCCAGACAGACCAAAATCTCACTCTCTCTCCTCCATTGAAGCTCCACCTTCCCTCAAACCGGTTTGTGATTTCCACCATCAAAACTTGAGA
>JAHUYU010002488.1:0-21652 GCA_030439765.1 Tripidium arundinaceum
GACAGAGAATACTAACTACATTACACAATTGAACAGAGTATAATATGATTCAGACTGAATAATTGATAGGTCAACCCATGCTGCCACCTCTCTAAATAATTCTCAAAATTGATAACCAGATTGAGGAAAGAAAAGAGTTTTACCTGTAGCTCCTGCCGATCCACCTCGCAAGCGTGTGTGCCTCAGGAGATCCTGGAGTTTGCTTCATTTCAAGCTGTCCACCAAGACGGGAAGGAGCTATTGCCATGGCCACCCTCTGCACCGATGCCACCACAGTCCTGACATATTGCCTGGCCATTGCTGCGACGCTTTCCCGTAGGTGATTCTCATATGAGAACTGGAAAGCAATGGTCAGCACTGATCTTGTGTTGCAGGTGCTGGAGGCATCACTTGAAGCACGAGTAGTCCCACCAGATCCAACCTCAAGAGTAGATGCTAGGTCAAGTGTGCGTGTGCCTGATGGTGGATCCTGCCAGTTCATTGTTACCAACGCATTGTTAGTTTAGGCCATCACAGAGTAATACTACAAGCACAAAAAAAGTAGTACTAACCGTCTTTGCATCCAGTGGAATGACACGGAAGCCTGAGGGAAGCAGTGGTGCATCATCAGCAAAAGATTCATCGATGGGTGCAAAGACAAGCTGTGCACATGCACCAGCTGCATTTTCATCCACGCCACTGCACAACTGCAAAAGAATATACAATGCTGTGAGGCTGATGCAACAACACAACTGAAATGAAGACAAAGTGACAATGCTATCTGATCGTATACCTGCAGAAGATACATATCTCGTGACAGAACAACTTCATCATGGCAGAGGCTGTGTCCCTCAAGCCTAATAACCTCCAAGAACTGCGTCACATTAGGCAAATTGCGCATGAATCGAGTGGGGAAATGCCCTATGGAGGGGGCCGCCAGCCAGCAGTGTTGAGAACATTCAGCCAGAGGCTTAGCAGGTTTGTGGCTGTGTTCATGTGTTCTCATTTACCACTTGTGCCATTTTAATTTATTGGCAGAACCCATACACATGGCACTTCTAACTTTAATATAATTTACAGGGGTTTCAATGATGCTGTCAATGGGTTTCCAGATGACGGCTGGTCACTGATGAGCAGTGACGGTGCTGAGGATGTTACTATTGCTATCAACTCCTCTCCAAACAAACTTATTGGTCCTCATGTCAACTCCTCCCAGCTGTTTACTGCGATTGGAGGTGGCATCCTGTGTGCTAAGGCATCAATGTTGCTTCAGGTTTGTACCCTTATCCATCCAGTTCTAGCTACAGTTATGTATTTATGTTTGATGTTATATAACTTGACTATAAATAAGATGTTACGTTGTCTCAATGTAGAATGTGCCACCTGCCCTACTAGTACGATTTCTGAGGGAGCATCGCTCCGAATGGGCTGATCCTGGTGTTGACGCATATTCTGCTGCTGCTCTGAGGGCTAGTCCATATGCAGTTCCTGGCTTGCGCGCTAGTGGGTTTATGGGCAGCCAGGTTATTCTGCCGCTTGCACATACCTTAGAGCATGAAGAGGTAATTTCTAGCGAATTTCAATTTAATAATTTCCTAACAATTTTGATTGACTGATCATTTTCATCAAACTGACTTTTGTTCGCAGTTCTTGGAGGTTATTAGGCTTGAGGGACACAGCCTCTGCCATGATGAAGTTGTTCTGTCACGAGATATGTATCTTCTGCAGGTATACGATCAGATAGCATTGTCACTTTGTCTTCATTTCAGTTGTGTTGTTGCATCAGCCTCACAGCATTGTATATTCTTTTGCAGTTGTGCAGTGGCGTGGATGAAAATGCAGCTGGTGCATGTGCACAGCTTGTCTTTGCACCCATCGATGAATCTTTTGCTGATGATGCACCACTGCTTCCCTCAGGCTTCCGTGTCATTCCACTGGATGCAAAGACGGTTAGTACTACTTTTTTTGTGCTTGTAGTATTACTCTGTGATGGCCTAAACTAACAATGCGTTGGTAACAATGAACTGGCAGGATCCACCATCAGGCACACGCACACTTGACCTAGCATCTACTCTTGAGGTTGGATCTGGTGGGACTACTCGTGCTTCAAGTGATGCCTCCAGCACCTGCAACACAAGATCAGTGCTGACCATTGCTTTCCAGTTCTCATATGAGAATCACCTACGGGAAAGCGTCGCAGCAATGGCCAGGCAATATGTCAGGACTGTGGTGGCATCGGTGCAGAGGGTGGCCATGGCAATAGCTCCTTCCCGTCTTGGTGGACAGCTTGAAATGAAGCAAACTCCAGGATCTCCTGAGGCACACACGCTTGCGAGGTGGATCGGCAGGAGCTACAGGTAAAACTCTTTTCTTTCCTCAATCTGGTTATCAATTTTGAGAATTATTTAGAGAGGTGGCAGCATGGGTTGACCTATCAATTATTCAGTCTGAATCATATTATACTCTGTTCAATTGTGTAATGTAGTTAGTATTCTCTGTCCATGTTAAAATTTCAGGTTTCACACTGGAGCCGAGCTCCTTAGCACAGACACCCAATGCACGGATGCTTCCTTGAAAGCACTGTGGCAACACTCGGACTCGATCATGTGCTGTTCCCTGAAGGTAATTGGTCGGTTCTTGCTTGTTTCACCAATTCGTAACGTGGCATTGTGTTGTCTGGTTGATGTAAAGTTTCGTGAAACCATGAATTCAGGCTGCTCCCGTGTTCACCTTCGCCAACCAAGCCGGCCTCGACATGCTGGAGACGACGTTGATTGCTCTCCAGGACATCTCCCTTGAGAAGATCCTCGATGATGATGGCAGGAAGGCGCTCTGCACCGAGTACCCTAAGATTATGCAGCAGGTATGCAATAATCTCTGTTCCTTACAGCCCCCTAGATCCACCTCTGCCTCTAAACCCACCGCCTCATTTTTTTTTCCACCCCTGATGCCTCTATGTAAGTTGTACATTGCTTTCTCATTTTTGGTAGTCCCTTGTTGCCGGATCTATTGTTAACTTTCGTGGCTATAGTAATCCGGTTTTGTAGGGTGCCGCCACAATGTCACGCTCATGGCTCGGCTATGTTTTTCTTTATCCCCACGACTAATTAGCTCGCTATATCACATTGTTTTGCACACACAACCATCATTTGGTGACATGTTCTCTAGGCTTGTTAAATTCTGGTGAGTTCATAATGACCCTAAAACTCATCAAAGCTCATAAACGAAGACAAAGAAGTCGAGAGTACAAAGGAAAAAAAAACGTTTGTTATCTCCTTCAAAATACTTGGTTATAATATGGTTTAATTTTACTTTTGAAAGTCCAAAAATGTATAATATTGGAGAGTTCTCTATATTCAAAAAGAATTTCTGCTGTTATCCTCCGACTCAAAGTCAGCCAAGCAAGCACGTCAACTGTCGAGAAAAAACCGAACCTTTACTCCCATTTTATTTTTCAGAAATTCATCAGTTATTTGCCACTTCGAGTACATCACACCTGCCCCTTGCAGTTGCACCGCGACACGGTAGCGATTTCCTTGTCAGGGTTGGAACAAACCCAACCACAAACGCTTCCCATCCATCTTCCTTCGACAGCGCCGCGGTCCGCGGATGCGAGAACCTCAGAATCCTCCTGCCAAAACGCGGCGAGTTTGGCGGCACGACTGACGCCAGCGCACGCGGCGGCGACCGGGTCGGGTTAGGCGGCCCGTCAGCGTCCTCAGGTGCCCTCAGCCATAGCTTTCTCCACCTCTCCTTCCTACCTCTCCATCGCCAGCTCAGGCGGCCTCAACCAGAAGACCACGCACCTGACCTAACCAAATCAGTTCGGTCGCGAGCGGCCGCCATCGCACGTCCCCACGGCTAGTCATTAGTCCGCGTCCGAGGTCGGCAAGCGGCCGCATCATGTATCACGCTTCCCCAATCAAGCAAAGAAGCAACGAATTCAGCAGCAGAGACGCAATGGTCCAGCCAATCAATTTTCAGGAGATGCAGCAAACCAGGATCCATCATAAGATAGCAAGCAAGCAAGCAAAGACGAACTACAAAGCTGTTTGTTCCACGGGATGAACTGGGGAGAGGTGCGTTTCATAGGTTGCCTGGACACAGGCAAAAGCGACAGTACATGGATACAGAGTTCAAATAACAGCTGCAAGTGCGAGGCGACTGGCTCTAGTAAGGTAGGGGCCGGTTCTCACACGAAGGACCAGTTCACGAACATGAAGGCGAGGCAGTGCGGGGTGTCGTCATCGCTCAGGACCTTCCACGCCACCGCCTGCTCGTACGACACCGGCCGCCCCATGCTCGATACACACACACCGCCAGGGAGGTACGCGAAGCCCTGGAGTTGACACAGATTCATGGTGTCATTAGCATTTCAGGCATTGATGGAACCTAGGAGGCTGTAAGGAACAGAGATTATTGCATACCTGCTGCATAATCTTAGGGTACTCGGTGCAGAGCGCCTTCCTGCCATCATCATCGAGGATCTTCTCAAGGGAGATGTCCTGGAGAGCAATCAACGTCGTCTCCAGCATGTCGAGGCCGGCTTGGTTGGCGAAGGTGAACACGGGAGCAGCCTGAATTCATGGTTTCACGAAACTTTACATCAACCAGACAACACAATGCCACGTTACGAATTGGTGAAACAAGCAAGAACCGACCAATTACCTTCAGGGAACAGCACATGATCGAGTCCGAGTGTTGCCACAGTGCTTTCAAGGAAGCATCCGTGCATTGGGTGTCTGTGCTAAGGAGCTCGGCTCCAGTGTGAAACCTGAAATTTTAACATGGACAGAGAATACTAACTACATTACACAATTGAACAGAGTATAATATGATTCAGACTGAATAATTGATAGGTCAACCCATGCTGCCACCTCTCTAAATAATTCTCAAAATTGATAACCAGATTGAGGAAAGAAAAGAGTTTTACCTGTAGCTCCTGCCGATCCACCTCGCAAGCGTGTGTGCCTCAGGAGATCCTGGAGTTTGCTTCATTTCAAGCTGTCCACCAAGACGGGAAGGAGCTATTGCCATGGCCACCCTCTGCACCGATGCCACCACAGTCCTGACATATTGCCTGGCCATTGCTGCGACGCTTTCCCGTAGGTGATTCTCATATGAGAACTGGAAAGCAATGGTCAGCACTGATCTTGTGTTGCAGGTGCTGGAGGCATCACTTGAAGCACGAGTAGTCCCACCAGATCCAACCTCAAGAGTAGATGCTAGGTCAAGTGTGCGTGTGCCTGATGGTGGATCCTGCCAGTTCATTGTTACCAACGCATTGTTAGTTTAGGCCATCACAGAGTAATACTACAAGCACAAAAAAAGTAGTACTAACCGTCTTTGCATCCAGTGGAATGACACGGAAGCCTGAGGGAAGCAGTGGTGCATCATCAGCAAAAGATTCATCGATGGGTGCAAAGACAAGCTGTGCACATGCACCAGCTGCATTTTCATCCACGCCACTGCACAACTGCAAAAGAATATACAATGCTGTGAGGCTGATGCAACAACACAACTGAAATGAAGACAAAGTGACAATGCTATCTGATCGTATACCTGCAGAAGATACATATCTCGTGACAGAACAACTTCATCATGGCAGAGGCTGTGTCCCTCAAGCCTAATAACCTCCAAGAACTGCGAACAAAAGTCAGTTTGATGAAAATGATCAGTCAATCAAAATTGTTAGGAAATTATTAAATTGAAATTCGCTAGAAATTACCTCTTCATGCTCTAAGGTATGTGCAAGCGGCAGAATAACCTGGCTGCCCATAAACCCACTAGCGCGCAAGCCAGGAACTGCATATGGACTAGCCCTCAGAGCAGCAGCAGAATATGCGTCAACACCAGGATCAGCCCATTCGGAGCGATGCTCCCTCAGAAATCGTACTAGTAGGGCAGGTGGCACATTCTACATTGAGACAACGTAACATCTTATTTATAGTCAAGTTATATAACATCAAACATAAATACATAACTGTAGCTAGAACTGGATGGATAAGGGTACAAACCTGAAGCAACATTGATGCCTTAGCACACAGGATGCCACCTCCAATCGCAGTAAACAGCTGGGAGGAGTTGACATGAGGACCAATAAGTTTGTTTGGAGAGGAGTTGATAGCAATAGTAACATCCTCAGCACCGTCACTGCTCATCAGTGACCAGCCGTCATCTGGAAACCCATTGACAGCATCATTGAAACCCCTGTAAATTATATTAAAGTTAGAAGTGCCATGTGTATGGGTTCTGCCAATAAATTAAAATGGCACAAGTGGTAAATGAGAACACATGAACACAGCCACAAACCTGCTAAGCCTCTGGCTGAATGTTCTCAACACTGCTGGCTGGCGGCCCCCTCCATAGGGCATTTCCCCACTCGATTCATGCGCAATTTGCCTAATGTGACGCAGTGCCTGCATCATAGAAATAAGAAATCATGACTCAGTCATTCATACAGCAGTGGCAAATAGTACTTGATACCAATGAATTATTGTGAAAGCGCAATAGTGAAACATACAGCAATAGTTGTTTTCTGTGCAAGAATCTTCGGAGATTCATAAAGTGGTCTAAGGACCTCAGGCACACTCCAAGCCTACAAGGTGAGATTGATAAGATGCAAGCACATAAAAACTATTTAAGTCTAGAGATCTGGTTAAAGCCTCCAAATTGGACAGGACAATATTGATTCCACTTACATCTAAATCAACATGATCCACAATGTGAATCATGGAGCCACCTCCCTCACAAGGTCGAATCAAATAGCCACTAGGAAGCACTTCGGCTCTGACAAAATTTGGAGTGTTTGGTCCTGATGGGCCTCCAGTCGATTGTGTCAATGATCTCTCACAGATCTACAAAACAAGACAAGAAACAACAGTTACCAACTGTGAGCACAATAGATATCCTGAGAGGGCAATCAAGTAGCACCTAACATAAGTATACAAAGTTGCAGCGCAGTTGTTTGATCCAAACAGAACAAGCAAACAGAATTGACAACATCATAGCAACCAAAAAAAAGAAGCATTACCACAAGACTGCCATCCTCAAGACCACTAGTGTATCGGAGAGTCCAGAAGTCGCGTGGTGCCGCCAAAGTTGTCGGTGCGTAAGTCTAAAGAATGTGATCAAAGTACAGTAATGTTAACAGGCAACACGGAGGACAATGATTCAAGAATGCGAAAAGCACTATAACTTGTATGACGATGCTTACTTGCATGTAGATAAGCTCGATAGTTCCACCGTTACCCGTAGGGATAACATGGAGGATATCCACGCACCGGCAGTCGCGGTACCAAGAAGGGCGATCCTTGAGGATCTCTGCGACCTATGGACTAGTCAATTAGGGCATGTCTGCTGAATGGAAACATAAAGCTATGTGATGATGAAGAATGAACAAAAAAACACACCTTTGTGGGCTCAAGGCTCACTAGGCCGCAAGCTCGGGCTGCTACGCCACTACAATTGTGCGAAACAGCGATGATTCCAATGGAATCCGGACCAGGCTGTAAAGGAATTCATGCTTTAAGTAATTAGTCAAAACAGAATTGAAGTAGGCAACACGGAGGACAATGATTCAAGAATGCGAAAAGCACTATAACTTGTATGACGATGCTTACTTGCATGTAGATAAGCTCGATAGTTCCACCGTTACCCGTAGGGATAACATGGAGGATATCCACGCACCGGCAGTCGCGGTACCAAGAAGGGCGATCCTTGAGGATCTCTGCGACCTATGGACTAGTCAATTAGGGCATGTCTGCTGAATGGAAACATAAAGCTATGTGTTGCCTACTTCAATTCTGTTTTGACTAATTACTTAAAGCATGAATTCCTTTACAGCCTGGTCCGGATTCCATTGGAATCATCGCTGTTTCGCACAATTGTAGTGGCGTAGCAGCCCGAGCTTGCGGCCTAGTGAGCCTTGAGCCCACAAAGGTGTGTTTTTTTGTTCATTCTTCATCATCACATAGCTTTATGTTTCCATTCAGCAGACATGCCCTAATTGACTAGTCCATAGGTCGCAGAGATCCTCAAGGATCGCCCTTCTTGGTACCGCGACTGCCGGTGCGTGGATATCCTCCATGTTATCCCTACGGGTAACGGTGGAACTATCGAGCTTATCTACATGCAAGTAAGCATCGTCATACAAGTTATAGTGCTTTTCGCATTCTTGAATCATTGTCCTCCGTGTTGCCTGTTAACATTACTGTACTTTGATCACATTCTTTAGACTTACGCACCGACAACTTTGGCGGCACCACGCGACTTCTGGACTCTCCGATACACTAGTGGTCTTGAGGATGGCAGTCTTGTGGTAATGCTTCTTTTTTTTGGTTGCTATGATGTTGTCAATTCTGTTTGCTTGTTCTGTTTGGATCAAACAACTGCGCTGCAACTTTGTATACTTATGTTAGGTGCTACTTGATTGCCCTCTCAGGATATCTATTGTGCTCACAGTTGGTAACTGTTGTTTCTTGTCTTGTTTTGTAGATCTGTGAGAGATCATTGACACAATCGACTGGAGGCCCATCAGGACCAAACACTCCAAATTTTGTCAGAGCCGAAGTGCTTCCTAGTGGCTATTTGATTCGACCTTGTGAGGGAGGTGGCTCCATGATTCACATTGTGGATCATGTTGATTTAGATGTAAGTGGAATCAATATTGTCCTGTCCAATTTGGAGGCTTTAACCAGATCTCTAGACTTAAATAGTTTTTATGTGCTTGCATCTTATCAATCTCACCTTGTAGGCTTGGAGTGTGCCTGAGGTCCTTAGACCACTTTATGAATCTCCGAAGATTCTTGCACAGAAAACAACTATTGCTGTATGTTTCACTATTGCGCTTTCACAATAATTCATTGGTATCAAGTACTATTTGCCACTGCTGTATGAATGACTGAGTCATGATTTCTTATTTCTATGATGCAGGCACTGCGTCACATTAGGCAAATTGCGCATGAATCGAGTGGGGAAATGCCCTATGGAGGGGGCCGCCAGCCAGCAGTGTTGAGAACATTCAGCCAGAGGCTTAGCAGGTTTGTGGCTGTGTTCATGTGTTCTCATTTACCACTTGTGCCATTTTAATTTATTGGCAGAACCCATACACATGGCACTTCTAACTTTAATATAATTTACAGGGGTTTCAATGATGCTGTCAATGGGTTTCCAGATGACGGCTGGTCACTGATGAGCAGTGACGGTGCTGAGGATGTTACTATTGCTATCAACTCCTCTCCAAACAAACTTATTGGTCCTCATGTCAACTCCTCCCAGCTGTTTACTGCGATTGGAGGTGGCATCCTGTGTGCTAAGGCATCAATGTTGCTTCAGGTTTGTACCCTTATCCATCCAGTTCTAGCTACAGTTATGTATTTATGTTTGATGTTATATAACTTGACTATAAATAAGATGTTACGTTGTCTCAATGTAGAATGTGCCACCTGCCCTACTAGTACGATTTCTGAGGGAGCATCGCTCCGAATGGGCTGATCCTGGTGTTGACGCATATTCTGCTGCTGCTCTGAGGGCTAGTCCATATGCAGTTCCTGGCTTGCGCGCTAGTGGGTTTATGGGCAGCCAGGTTATTCTGCCGCTTGCACATACCTTAGAGCATGAAGAGGTAATTTCTAGCGAATTTCAATTTAATAATTTCCTAACAATTTTGATTGACTGATCATTTTCATCAAACTGACTTTTGTTCGCAGTTCTTGGAGGTTATTAGGCTTGAGGGACACAGCCTCTGCCATGATGAAGTTGTTCTGTCACGAGATATGTATCTTCTGCAGGTATACGATCAGATAGCATTGTCACTTTGTCTTCATTTCAGTTGTGTTGTTGCATCAGCCTCACAGCATTGTATATTCTTTTGCAGTTGTGCAGTGGCGTGGATGAAAATGCAGCTGGTGCATGTGCACAGCTTGTCTTTGCACCCATCGATGAATCTTTTGCTGATGATGCACCACTGCTTCCCTCAGGCTTCCGTGTCATTCCACTGGATGCAAAGACGGTTAGTACTACTTTTTTTGTGCTTGTAGTATTACTCTGTGATGGCCTAAACTAACAATGCGTTGGTAACAATGAACTGGCAGGATCCACCATCAGGCACACGCACACTTGACCTAGCATCTACTCTTGAGGTTGGATCTGGTGGGACTACTCGTGCTTCAAGTGATGCCTCCAGCACCTGCAACACAAGATCAGTGCTGACCATTGCTTTCCAGTTCTCATATGAGAATCACCTACGGGAAAGCGTCGCAGCAATGGCCAGGCAATATGTCAGGACTGTGGTGGCATCGGTGCAGAGGGTGGCCATGGCAATAGCTCCTTCCCGTCTTGGTGGACAGCTTGAAATGAAGCAAACTCCAGGATCTCCTGAGGCACACACGCTTGCGAGGTGGATCGGCAGGAGCTACAGGTAAAACTCTTTTCTTTCCTCAATCTGGTTATCAATTTTGAGAATTATTTAGAGAGGTGGCAGCATGGGTTGACCTATCAATTATTCAGTCTGAATCATATTATACTCTGTTCAATTGTGCAATGTAGTTAGTATTCTCTGTCCATGTTAAAATTTCAGGTTTCACACTGGAGCCGAGCTCCTTAGCACAGACACCCAATGCACGGATGCTTCCTTGAAAGCACTGTGGCAACACTCGGACTCGATCATGTGCTGTTCCCTGAAGGTAATTGGTCGGTTCTTGCTTGTTTCACCAATTCGTAACGTGGCATTGTGTTGTCTGGTTGATGTAAAGTTTCGTGAAACCATGAATTCAGGCTGCTCCCGTGTTCACCTTCGCCAACCAAGCCGGCCTCGACATGCTGGAGACGACGTTGATTGCTCTCCAGGACATCTCCCTTGAGAAGATCCTCGATGATGATGGCAGGAAGGCGCTCTGCACCGAGTACCCTAAGATTATGCAGCAGGTATGCAATAATCTCTGTTCCTTACAGCCTCCTAGGTTCCATCAATGCCTGAAATGCTAATGACACCATGAATCTGTGTCAACTCAGGGCTTCGCGTACCTCCCTGGCGGTGTGTGTGTATCGAGCATGGGGCGGCCGGTGTCGTACGAGCAGGCGGTGGCGTGGAAGGTCCTGAGCGATGACGACACCCCGCACTGCCTCGCCTTCATGTTCGTGAACTGGTCCTTCGTGTGAGAACCGGCCCCTACCTTACTAGAGCCAGTCGCCTCGCACTTGCAGCTGTTATTTGAACTCTGTATCCATGTACTGTCGCTTTTGCCTGTGTCCAGGCAACCTATGAAACGCACCTCTCCCCAGTTCATCCCGTGGAACAAACGCTTCCCATCCATCTTCCTTCGACAGCGCCGCGGTCCGCGGATGCGAGAACCTCAGAATCCTCCTGCCAAAACGCGGCGAGTTTGGCGGCACGACTGACGCCAGCGCACGCGGCGGCGACCGGGTCGGGTTAGGCGGCCCGTCAGCGTCCTCAGGTGCCCTCAGCCATAGCTTTCTCCACCTCTCCTTCCTACCTCTCCATCGCCAGCTCAGGCGGCCTCAACCAGAAGACCACGCACCTGACCTAACCAAATCAGTTCGGTCGCGAGCGGCCGCCATCGCACGTCCCCACGGCTAGTCATTAGTCCGCGTCCGAGGTCGGCAAGCGGCCGCATCATGTATCACGCTTCCCCAATCAAGCAAAGAAGCAACGAATTCAGCAGCAGAGACGCAATGGTCCAGCCAATCAATTTTCAGGAGATGCAGCAAACCAGGATCCATCATAAGATAGCAAGCAAGCAAGCAAAGACGAACTACAAAGCTGTTTGTTCCACGGGATGAACTGGGGAGAGGTGCGTTTCATAGGTTGCCTGGACACAGGCAAAAGCGACAGTACATGGATACAGAGTTCAAATAACAGCTGCAAGTGCGAGGCGACTGGCTCTAGTAAGGTAGGGGCCGGTTCTCACACGAAGGACCAGTTCACGAACATGAAGGCGAGGCAGTGCGGGGTGTCGTCATCGCTCAGGACCTTCCACGCCACCGCCTGCTCGTACGACACCGGCCGCCCCATGCTCGATACACACACACCGCCAGGGAGGTACGCGAAGCCCTGGAGTTGACACAGATTCATGGTGTCATTAGCATTTCAGGCATTGATGGAACCTAGGAGGCTGTAAGGAACAGAGATTATTGCATACCTGCTGCATAATCTTAGGGTACTCGGTGCAGAGCGCCTTCCTGCCATCATCATCGAGGATCTTCTCAAGGGAGATGTCCTGGAGAGCAATCAACGTCGTCTCCAGCATGTCGAGGCCGGCTTGGTTGGCGAAGGTGAACACGGGAGCAGCCTGAATTCATGGTTTCACGAAACTTTACATCAACCAGACAACACAATGCCACGTTACGAATTGGTGAAACAAGCAAGAACCGACCAATTACCTTCAGGGAACAGCACATGATCGAGTCCGAGTGTTGCCACAGTGCTTTCAAGGAAGCATCCGTGCATTGGGTGTCTGTGCTAAGGAGCTCGGCTCCAGTGTGAAACCTGAAATTTTAACATGGACAGAGAATACTAACTACATTGCACAATTGAACAGAGTATAATATGATTCAGACTGAATAATTGATAGGTCAACCCATGCTGCCACCTCTCTAAATAATTCTCAAAATTGATAACCAGATTGAGGAAAGAAAAGAGTTTTACCTGTAGCTCCTGCCGATCCACCTCGCAAGCGTGTGTGCCTCAGGAGATCCTGGAGTTTGCTTCATTTCAAGCTGTCCACCAAGACGGGAAGGAGCTATTGCCATGGCCACCCTCTGCACCGATGCCACCACAGTCCTGACATATTGCCTGGCCATTGCTGCGACGCTTTCCCGTAGGTGATTCTCATATGAGAACTGGAAAGCAATGGTCAGCACTGATCTTGTGTTGCAGGTGCTGGAGGCATCACTTGAAGCACGAGTAGTCCCACCAGATCCAACCTCAAGAGTAGATGCTAGGTCAAGTGTGCGTGTGCCTGATGGTGGATCCTGCCAGTTCATTGTTACCAACGCATTGTTAGTTTAGGCCATCACAGAGTAATACTACAAGCACAAAAAAAGTAGTACTAACCGTCTTTGCATCCAGTGGAATGACACGGAAGCCTGAGGGAAGCAGTGGTGCATCATCAGCAAAAGATTCATCGATGGGTGCAAAGACAAGCTGTGCACATGCACCAGCTGCATTTTCATCCACGCCACTGCACAACTGCAAAAGAATATACAATGCTGTGAGGCTGATGCAACAACACAACTGAAATGAAGACAAAGTGACAATGCTATCTGATCGTATACCTGCAGAAGATACATATCTCGTGACAGAACAACTTCATCATGGCAGAGGCTGTGTCCCTCAAGCCTAATAACCTCCAAGAACTGCGAACAAAAGTCAGTTTGATGAAAATGATCAGTCAATCAAAATTGTTAGGAAATTATTAAATTGAAATTCGCTAGAAATTACCTCTTCATGCTCTAAGGTATGTGCAAGCGGCAGAATAACCTGGCTGCCCATAAACCCACTAGCGCGCAAGCCAGGAACTGCATATGGACTAGCCCTCAGAGCAGCAGCAGAATATGCGTCAACACCAGGATCAGCCCATTCGGAGCGATGCTCCCTCAGAAATCGTACTAGTAGGGCAGGTGGCACATTCTACATTGAGACAACGTAACATCTTATTTATAGTCAAGTTATATAACATCAAACATAAATACATAACTGTAGCTAGAACTGGATGGATAAGGGTACAAACCTGAAGCAACATTGATGCCTTAGCACACAGGATGCCACCTCCAATCGCAGTAAACAGCTGGGAGGAGTTGACATGAGGACCAATAAGTTTGTTTGGAGAGGAGTTGATAGCAATAGTAACATCCTCAGCACCGTCACTGCTCATCAGTGACCAGCCGTCATCTGGAAACCCATTGACAGCATCATTGAAACCCCTGTAAATTATATTAAAGTTATAGTGCTTTTCGCATTCTTGAATCATTGTCCTCCGTGTTGCCTGTTAACATTACTGTACTTTGATCACATTCTTTAGACTTACGCACCGACAACTTTGGCGGCACCACGCGACTTCTGGACTCTCCGATACACTAGTGGTCTTGAGGATGGCAGTCTTGTGGTAATGCTTCTTTTTTTTGGTTGCTATGATGTTGTCAATTCTGTTTGCTTGTTCTGTTTGGATCAAACAACTGCGCTGCAACTTTGTATACTTATGTTAGGTGCTACTTGATTGCCCTCTCAGGATATCTATTGTGCTCACAGTTGGTAACTGTTGTTTCTTGTCTTGTTTTGTAGATCTGTGAGAGATCATTGACACAATCGACTGGAGGCCCATCAGGACCAAACACTCCAAATTTTGTCAGAGCCGAAGTGCTTCCTAGTGGCTATTTGATTCGACCTTGTGAGGGAGGTGGCTCCATGATTCACATTGTGGATCATGTTGATTTAGATGTAAGTGGAATCAATATTGTCCTGTCCAATTTGGAGGCTTTAACCAGATCTCTAGACTTAAATAGTTTTTATGTGCTTGCATCTTATCAATCTCACCTTGTAGGCTTGGAGTGTGCCTGAGGTCCTTAGACCACTTTATGAATCTCCGAAGATTCTTGCACAGAAAACAACTATTGCTGTATGTTTCACTATTGCGCTTTCACAATAATTCATTGGTATCAAGTACTATTTGCCACTGCTGTATGAATGACTGAGTCATGATTTCTTATTTCTATGATGCAGGCACTGCGTCACATTAGGCAAATTGCGCATGAATCGAGTGGGGAAATGCCCTATGGAGGGGGCCGCCAGCCAGCAGTGTTGAGAACATTCAGCCAGAGGCTTAGCAGGTTTGTGGCTGTGTTCATGTGTTCTCATTTACCACTTGTGCCATTTTAATTTATTGGCAGAACCCATACACATGGCACTTCTAACTTTAATATAATTTACAGGGGTTTCAATGATGCTGTCAATGGGTTTCCAGATGACGGCTGGTCACTGATGAGCAGTGACGGTGCTGAGGATGTTACTATTGCTATCAACTCCTCTCCAAACAAACTTATTGGTCCTCATGTCAACTCCTCCCAGCTGTTTACTGCGATTGGAGGTGGCATCCTGTGTGCTAAGGCATCAATGTTGCTTCAGGTTTGTACCCTTATCCATCCAGTTCTAGCTACAGTTATGTATTTATGTTTGATGTTATATAACTTGACTATAAATAAGATGTTACGTTGTCTCAATGTAGAATGTGCCACCTGCCCTACTAGTACGATTTCTGAGGGAGCATCGCTCCGAATGGGCTGATCCTGGTGTTGACGCATATTCTGCTGCTGCTCTGAGGGCTAGTCCATATGCAGTTCCTGGCTTGCGCGCTAGTGGGTTTATGGGCAGCCAGGTTATTCTGCCGCTTGCACATACCTTAGAGCATGAAGAGGTAATTTCTAGCGAATTTCAATTTAATAATTTCCTAACAATTTTGATTGACTGATCATTTTCATCAAACTGACTTTTGTTCGCAGTTCTTGGAGGTTATTAGGCTTGAGGGACACAGCCTCTGCCATGATGAAGTTGTTCTGTCACGAGATATGTATCTTCTGCAGGTATACGATCAGATAGCATTGTCACTTTGTCTTCATTTCAGTTGTGTTGTTGCATCAGCCTCACAGCATTGTATATTCTTTTGCAGTTGTGCAGTGGCGTGGATGAAAATGCAGCTGGTGCATGTGCACAGCTTGTCTTTGCACCCATCGATGAATCTTTTGCTGATGATGCACCACTGCTTCCCTCAGGCTTCCGTGTCATTCCACTGGATGCAAAGACGGTTAGTACTACTTTTTTTGTGCTTGTAGTATTACTCTGTGATGGCCTAAACTAACAATGCGTTGGTAACAATGAACTGGCAGGATCCACCATCAGGCACACGCACACTTGACCTAGCATCTACTCTTGAGGTTGGATCTGGTGGGACTACTCGTGCTTCAAGTGATGCCTCCAGCACCTGCAACACAAGATCAGTGCTGACCATTGCTTTCCAGTTCTCATATGAGAATCACCTACGGGAAAGCGTCGCAGCAATGGCCAGGCAATATGTCAGGACTGTGGTGGCATCGGTGCAGAGGGTGGCCATGGCAATAGCTCCTTCCCGTCTTGGTGGACAGCTTGAAATGAAGCAAACTCCAGGATCTCCTGAGGCACACACGCTTGCGAGGTGGATCGGCAGGAGCTACAGGTAAAACTCTTTTCTTTCCTCAATCTGGTTATCAATTTTGAGAATTATTTAGAGAGGTGGCAGCATGGGTTGACCTATCAATTATTCAGTCTGAATCATATTATACTCTGTTCAATTGTGCAATGTAGTTAGTATTCTCTGTCCATGTTAAAATTTCAGGTTTCACACTGGAGCCGAGCTCCTTAGCACAGACACCCAATGCACGGATGCTTCCTTGAAAGCACTGTGGCAACACTCGGACTCGATCATGTGCTGTTCCCTGAAGGTAATTGGTCGGTTCTTGCTTGTTTCACCAATTCGTAACGTGGCATTGTGTTGTCTGGTTGATGTAAAGTTTCGTGAAACCATGAATTCAGGCTGCTCCCGTGTTCACCTTCGCCAACCAAGCCGGCCTCGACATGCTGGAGACGACGTTGATTGCTCTCCAGGACATCTCCCTTGAGAAGATCCTCGATGATGATGGCAGGAAGGCGCTCTGCACCGAGTACCCTAAGATTATGCAGCAGGTATGCAATAATCTCTGTTCCTTACAGCCTCCTAGGTTCCATCAATGCCTGAAATGCTAATGACACCATGAATCTGTGTCAACTCCAGGGCTTCGCGTACCTCCCTGGCGGTGTGTGTGTATCGAGCATGGGGCGGCCGGTGTCGTACGAGCAGGCGGTGGCGTGGAAGGTCCTGAGCGATGACGACACCCCGCACTGCCTCGCCTTCATGTTCGTGAACTGGTCCTTCGTGTGAGAACCGGCCCCTACCTTACTAGAGCCAGTCGCCTCGCACTTGCAGCTGTTATTTGAACTCTGTATCCATGTACTGTCGCTTTTGCCTGTGTCCAGGCAACCTATGAAACGCACCTCTCCCCAGTTCATCCCGTGGAACAAACAGCTTTGTAGTTCGTCTTTGCTTGCTTGCTTGCTATCTTATGATGGATCCTGGTTTGCTGCATCTCCTGAAAATTGATTGGCTGGACCATTGCGTCTCTGCTGCTGAATTCGTTGCTTCTTTGCTTGATTGGGGAAGCGTGATACATGATGCGGCCGCTTGCCGACCTCGGACGCGGACTAATGACTAGCCGTGGGGACGTGCGTTTCATAGGTTGCCTGGACACAGGCAAAAGCGACAGTACATGGATACAGAGTTCAAATAACAGCTGCAAGTGCGAGGCGACTGGCTCTAGTAAGGTAGGGGCCGGTTCTCACACGAAGGACCAGTTCACGAACATGAAGGCGAGGCAGTGCGGGGTGTCGTCATCGCTCAGGACCTTCCACGCCACCGCCTGCTCGTACGACACCGGCCGCCCCATGCTCGATACACACACACCGCCAGGGAGGTACGCGAAGCCCTGGAGTTGACACAGATTCATGGTGTCATTAGCATTTCAGGCATTGATGGAACCTAGGAGGCTGTAAGGAACAGAGATTATTGCATACCTGCTGCATAATCTTAGGGTACTCGGTGCAGAGCGCCTTCCTGCCATCATCATCGAGGATCTTCTCAAGGGAGATGTCCTGGAGAGCAATCAACGTCGTCTCCAGCATGTCGAGGCCGGCTTGGTTGGCGAAGGTGAACACGGGAGCAGCCTGAATTCATGGTTTCACGAAACTTTACATCAACCAGACAACACAATGCCACGTTACGAATTGGTGAAACAAGCAAGAACCGACCAATTACCTTCAGGGAACAGCACATGATCGAGTCCGAGTGTTGCCACAGTGCTTTCAAGGAAGCATCCGTGCATTGGGTGTCTGTGCTAAGGAGCTCGGCTCCAGTGTGAAACCTGAAATTTTAACATGGACAGAGAATACTAACTACATTGCACAATTGAACAGAGTATAATATGATTCAGACTGAATAATTGATAGGTCAACCCATGCTGCCACCTCTCTAAATAATTCTCAAAATTGATAACCAGATTGAGGAAAGAAAAGAGTTTTACCTGTAGCTCCTGCCGATCCACCTCGCAAGCGTGTGTGCCTCAGGAGATCCTGGAGTTTGCTTCATTTCAAGCTGTCCACCAAGACGGGAAGGAGCTATTGCCATGGCCACCCTCTGCACCGATGCCACCACAGTCCTGACATATTGCCTGGCCATTGCTGCGACGCTTTCCCGTAGGTGATTCTCATATGAGAACTGGAAAGCAATGGTCAGCACTGATCTTGTGTTGCAGGTGCTGGAGGCATCACTTGAAGCACGAGTAGTCCCACCAGATCCAACCTCAAGAGTAGATGCTAGGTCAAGTGTGCGTGTGCCTGATGGTGGATCCTGCCAGTTCATTGTTACCAACGCATTGTTAGTTTAGGCCATCACAGAGTAATACTACAAGCACAAAAAAAGTAGTACTAACCGTCTTTGCATCCAGTGGAATGACACGGAAGCCTGAGGGAAGCAGTGGTGCATCATCAGCAAAAGATTCATCGATGGGTGCAAAGACAAGCTGTGCACATGCACCAGCTGCATTTTCATCCACGCCACTGCACAACTGCAAAAGAATATACAATGCTGTGAGGCTGATGCAACAACACAACTGAAATGAAGACAAAGTGACAATGCTATCTGATCGTATACCTGCAGAAGATACATATCTCGTGACAGAACAACTTCATCATGGCAGAGGCTGTGTCCCTCAAGCCTAATAACCTCCAAGAACTGCGAACAAAAGTCAGTTTGATGAAAATGATCAGTCAATCAAAATTGTTAGGAAATTATTAAATTGAAATTCGCTAGAAATTACCTCTTCATGCTCTAAGGTATGTGCAAGCGGCAGAATAACCTGGCTGCCCATAAACCCACTAGCGCGCAAGCCAGGAACTGCATATGGACTAGCCCTCAGAGCAGCAGCAGAATATGCGTCAACACCAGGATCAGCCCATTCGGAGCGATGCTCCCTCAGAAATCGTACTAGTAGGGCAGGTGGCACATTCTACATTGAGACAACGTAACATCTTATTTATAGTCAAGTTATATAACATCAAACATAAATACATAACTGTAGCTAGAACTGGATGGATAAGGGTACAAACCTGAAGCAACATTGATGCCTTAGCACACAGGATGCCACCTCCAATCGCAGTAAACAGCTGGGAGGAGTTGACATGAGGACCAATAAGTTTGTTTGGAGAGGAGTTGATAGCAATAGTAACATCCTCAGCACCGTCACTGCTCATCAGTGACCAGCCGTCATCTGGAAACCCATTGACAGCATCATTGAAACCCCTGTAAATTATATTAAAGTTAGAAGTGCCATGTGTATGGGTTCTGCCAATAAATTAAAATGGCACAAGTGGTAAATGAGAACACATGAACACAGCCACAAACCTGCTAAGCCTCTGGCTGAATGTTCTCAACACTGCTGGCTGGCGGCCCCCTCCATAGGGCATTTCCCCACTCGATTCATGCGCAATTTGCCTAATGTGACGCAGTGCCTGCATCATAGAAATAAGAAATCATGACTCAGTCATTCATACAGCAGTGGCAAATAGTACTTGATACCAATGAATTATTGTGAAAGCGCAATAGTGAAACATACAGCAATAGTTGTTTTCTGTGCAAGAATCTTCGGAGATTCATAAAGTGGTCTAAGGACCTCAGGCACACTCCAAGCCTACAAGGTGAGATTGATAAGATGCAAGCACATAAAAACTATTTAAGTCTAGAGATCTGGTTAAAGCCTCCAAATTGGACAGGACAATATTGATTCCACTTACATCTAAATCAACATGATCCACAATGTGAATCATGGAGCCACCTCCCTCACAAGGTCGAATCAAATAGCCACTAGGAAGCACTTCGGCTCTGACAAAATTTGGAGTGTTTGGTCCTGATGGGCCTCCAGTCGATTGTGTCAATGATCTCTCACAGATCTACAAAACAAGACAAGAAACAACAGTTACCAACTGTGAGCACAATAGATATCCTGAGAGGGCAATCAAGTAGCACCTAACATAAGTATACAAAGTTGCAGCGCAGTTGTTTGATCCAAACAGAACAAGCAAACAGAATTGACAACATCATAGCAACCAAAAAAAAGAAGCATTACCACAAGACTGCCATCCTCAAGACCACTAGTGTATCGGAGAGTCCAGAAGTCGCGTGGTGCCGCCAAAGTTGTCGGTGCGTAAGTCTAAAGAATGTGATCAAAGTACAGTAATGTTAACAGGCAACACGGAGGACAATGATTCAAGAATGCGAAAAGCACTATAACTTGTATGACGATGCTTACTTGCATGTAGATAAGCTCGATAGTTCCACCGTTACCCGTAGGGATAACATGGAGGATATCCACGCACCGGCAGTCGCGGTACCAAGAAGGGCGATCCTTGAGGATCTCTGCGACCTATGGACTAGTCAATTAGGGCATGTCTGCTGAATGGAAACATAAAGCTATGTGATGATGAAGAATGAACAAAAAAACACACCTTTGTGGGCTCAAGGCTCACTAGGCCGCAAGCTCGGGCTGCTACGCCACTACAATTGTGCGAAACAGCGATGATTCCAATGGAATCCGGACCAGGCTGTAAAGGAATTCATGCTTTAAGTAATTAGTCAAAACAGAATTGAAGTAGGCAACACATAGCACAATTTTTTCTTTTTGTCGCAACAAGTATATTACCTTCATCCCAACCATTTGCACCCAATCGACAGCAGTTCCTGTCGCTTTCGACAAGAACTCTGCCAAGGTCTCCTCAGCGATAGCTAGTAGACTGCCATATTGAAAAAGAACTCCATCAGATTTACAAGCATGCAAGCACAAAATCGGTCTAAGAAATGTTGGTGACAGCAATTACCCAGCTGGGTTATTCGCGTCCCGTTGAGGACGCGGAGCTGCTGGGTTTTGCTGTTGGTGGTGCTGACCACTTGTGACCACAGACTCACAGCTCGTGTCTGTGGTCGCAGCAGAAGGCTGCAAACATCATAACACACAGTATTAGACGTGGAAGCATGCAACAAGGTGCACATCAAAAGTTACATAAAACAGCACATTCACTTCTACATGATACTTAGTAGCATTCAGCTGATTTATCTAGAAAAATACAAGCAAGATGTTCTGGGGAATGAGCAAAGGAGATGGATCTCACATTATGGAGCTGCTGTCGCATGTACCCATTCTCGTAGACGAGTCGGGAGACCTGCTTCTGCAGCCTGTCATTCTCCTCCATCAACAGCTTGTTCATCGCAGTCAGCTTCCGGTTCACAGTCTGCAGGCGCGAGGCCTCCTTCCGCTGCTTCTCGCGGCATCTACCAAGCAATCGCAAGAATCATCAGAATCGCAGTCACATCGCACAGGAGTTACAGATGTCACTTGCATATGAAGAAACCAAGACAACGATTCCTGGCTCGCAGTATTCAAATGTAATTGCTCATTCTAAACATCGTATTCAGCTACAGCCCGTGTGGCAGTAAAGCAAGCAATGGCTCACACAAACTCATGCGAGTTAATTGGTTGCCCA